>JBBDHG010000130.1:177500-277500 GCA_037951165.1 Lophius americanus | reverse complement strand
CACACACACAGACATACACACGCACACACTCACACACACAAAAACACAGACATACACACACACACACACACACAGACATACACACGCACACACTCACACACACACACAAACACACAGACATACACACACACACACAGACATACACACGCACACACTCACACACACACAAACACACAGACATACACACACACACACACACACACACAGACATACACACGCACACACTCACACACACACACACACACTCACACCACACACACAAACACTTACCTGCAAACACACATACTCACACACGCATATACACACACACAAACACTCACAGGCAAACACACAGATTCACACGCACACACTCACACACACACACAAACACACAGACATACACACACACACACACTCACACCACACACACACACACTTACCTGCAAACACACAGACTCACACACGCATATACACGCACACAAACACTCACAGGCATACACATAGACTCACACCACACACACACACACTTACCTGCAAACACACAGACTCACACACGCATATACACACACACAAACACTCACAGGCAAACACACAGATTCACACGCACACACAAGCACACACAGACACACACACACTCATATATACACACACACACAAACACTCAGGCAAACACAGACTCACAAGTACACACACACACACACTCACACATACACAAAAACACTCATATATATACACACACACACAAACACTCACAGGCAAACACACAGATTCACACGCACACACATGCACACACAGACACACACACACACACTCATATATACACACACACACACACTCATATATATACACACACACACAAACACTCACAGGCAAACACACTTACAGAGCGTACAGTTTGCGTCTCTTCAGATAAAACCTGGTTGGCCACTGTTTCACTCTTCAGTTTTATTCCCAAATAAAATATCCTATGCCATCTATGTTACCCCTCAGCCCCACCCTCCCCCACCCCCATGCAAGGTGGCATGATGGGAAAACTAGCAAAGCAATTATTCTTGTGCTAAATAATAGGCGGTGAATAATAGGAGGTGAAGCATTTCTTCCTCTCTAGAGCCAGTGTTCAGTCTGTCCATTCTGGGCCACCGTACAAACACGGCAGCAGGAAGACAGAAAGACCTTTGTCCAAACTTATATAAAGAAATAGAAGTTATGTGTAAAGCAGATTCATAGTCAGGAATCTTATATTCCATTCATTCAAAGAGATTTCACACGCTGCTGCTTTAAGGCGATGTTTCTCAAATGGGTGGTGCCCTAGTGGTACGTTAGGGTACTGCACAGCTTAGCTAACATTTGCATGTTGTATGTATGTTTTTTCTGTAATTAATTTCACTCTAATAAATCAAATTAAAAAAAACATATAATACGCCAGTAATCCAAATATTGTATTCAATATAGAATGCATTTCATTACCGCCAAAGGTGCGAATAACAAACAAACAAATAACAAAACAATCACATTCAGCTGGAAGAGATTCAACGACGGATGGAAATGGACAGAAACTCTGCTCCGAAACATAGAAGCTTAAAACATGGAGAGGAGTAAATACGAAAGCTAAAATAGAGACAACAAACTCTGTAGGTTGTAGTCGTTTGTCATCAATGAAATGATGGATTGTAAACATTTTAACATTTTAAATCAGACAGGGATGGTACAGAGGTGTAATCTACAAAACTATAACGGCTTTTATTCCTGTAAAAATGTTAAGCACTGATCAGGGGGCAACAGGCTGTAAAGTAGATCCCCTTTGTTCAATTTGTACCGTGCAGTAATATAAAAAAGGTCCCAGATTATTCTTATTTATTTATTTATATACTTTCATGTACAACAAAAAAAAAAACTGTGATATTTCTTTCATTTTTATCCTACTATGCATATACTGGAAATTCTTTATACTATATATATATATATATATATATATATATATATATATATAAAATAAGGAACCATTAGAGTAAAATGTGAACTATGAGAGTAAAATATCGATATCGATCACCTGTTATTGATTATTATCAAATCTCTAAAAAGTCTAAAATCCTCATAAGCTGCATATATTCATGTTTTAAACGCCATAACTCAAAACTTCTTCCTGGATCAAATTAAAAAAATTTCATTTAAATTCTTATTTAAAAAATGAAAATGAGAGGAAGAACTGGCATCCTGGAGGCCCGACTAGTGAACCCGTCTCCTGTTGACTCGTTGTCCTTCCTCAGACGTCTTTCATCGGTACTAACAGCTGCTGACTGAACGGCTGCAGCTCTGGAGACGCTCTGACCTGCATCTGACCCTGTTGCAATCACAATCTCCATATTTCCTACTTCTGACACATCTTCACACAAAACTTCAGGACAAAATGTTCAAAACAATGCATGCCACACTGATTATCTACAATCTCAGCTGTCAGTGTGCCGTTGTAGATAATCAGTGTTACGACTCACCCGTTAGTGGTTGTAATATTATGGCTGATCGGTGAATATATCACAAAGTGTTAGCTGAACTGATGAAACCTTCTGCTGTCCGACCTTCCAGAAGTCATTCTTGCAGCATGTAGGGAAGAGAAGAGCAGAGAGTCTATTTTTGATTTGTATTATATTTAGTATTATATATGTATTATGTTTTATAATATGTATTATATAAGGAAAACTCCCAGCTGCTCTTCACCTCAGCTCCGCTTGTCTTCAGCCGCTCTGTGCTCTCACATCCAACCTCTCGCTGGAGATATCATCAAACAACATTGCGAGTCATCAGCTGTGATTAAGGTATGAGCAGGATCAGTTAATGATCCTTTAATCCTCCTGCTAAGTGAATTTGAAAGGTCCACTGTGAAGGATTTGGTTATGAGGTGCAGTTTGAGACCAAATGAAGGAATGAATGAATAAATGCCCCTCATTTCAAACTCCCTTATGTGGAACAAAAAGTCCATCTAAAATAATAATCACCAAAATAATCATCCCTAATAGGATGTTTTTGATCATTTTTATTAGATAGGACATTCCCATCCAATTTCATGGCATAGTTTTTATGTAAAGGATAACATTTAACACAATTGTATTCTGTCATGTAGAAATTTATGTGAAAGGGAGGGATAAGGACGTTTGAAAAGTCATTTATTCTACATTAGACTTGAATTAACCATTTTATTATATGTTAGATGTTCTTTATATTCCCAAAACATGGTGGATATAATGGAATAGCCATTTTATTACTGATCCTTCGTGTGAACCTGGTAACTCAAACACTAAGTAATGGATCACTTTAGACCTCAGTGCAAGGAAGAACTGGATTGACTTTGGGAAATGCCATACATATTTTTGCCACTAGGGGGAGATTTATCTCCCAAATATGTTTTCAGCCCATCATTTCTCAACCTTTAGTCCAATTTCGTTCAAATTGGTTTTATTTGAATCAACTCAACGAGACTTATGTCGTATAATCATATTTTCTCTAACAGTTCATATTTTACTCACTAGGGGGCACTATCGTTATATAATTATTATATTATTATTATAAATTAAATGTATTATTATTATTATTATTAATTATTTCACAGTTGGTCCAATCATGTCCGTATTAACTTTGTGTGAATGGACTCAAGGAGAACTATAACTTGGGTTTGTCATGTTTTATTGTAATTGTTCATATTTCACCCACTGGAAGGTTTTTTTGCAAAAAACTTAATCCATCACTTCTCAATCGTGAGTCCATTCACTCATTCATGAGTCACTTTGGGATGTGATCCTAGAACAGACTGATGACATCACAGAAAAAGTTAGGTTGAGTCACTATGGGATGTGATCCTAGAACAGACTGATGACATCACAGAAAAAGTTAGGTTGAGTCACTATGGGATGTGATCCTAGAACAGACTGATGACATCACAGAAACAGTTAGGTTGAGTCACTATGGGATGTGATCCTAGAACAGACTGATGACATCACAGAAACAGTTAGGTTGAGTCATTTTGGGATGTGATCCTAGAACAGACTGATGACATCATAGAAACAGTTAGGTTGAGTCACTATGGGATGTGATCCTAGAACAGACTGATGACATCATAGAAACAGTTAGGTTGAGTCACTATGGGATGTGATTCTAGAACAGACTGATGACATCACAGAAACAGTTAGGTTGAGTCATTTTGGGATGTGATCCTAGAACAGACTGATGACATCACAGAAACAGTTAGGTTGAGTCATTTTGGGATGTGATCCTAGAACAGACTGATGACATCATAGAAACAGTTAGGTTGAGTCACTATTGGATGTGATCCTAGAACAGACTGATGACATCACAGAAAAAGTTAGGTTGAGTCACTATGGGATGTGATCCTAGAACAGACTGATGACATCATAGAAACAGTTAGGTTGAGTCACTATGGGATGTGATCCTACAACAGACTGTTGGTGGTTCTGAATGAATGGACGTGGGTTGAATATTGCAGGTTTCTCTTGGATGAAGGAGAATCGACACAATATTAATGAACCACATTCAGTTGGAAGTTTTCAATCAGAGGAATTAGGTGTACAACAGATTAGGGGGCTTTTCTTGGGTCTGTACCCTGACCGTCGAGGTCGACAGCGTCGGCCTAATTAAACATGTGACTCTGTATAAATATTTCTAAATGTGTATTCATTTAATTTCATCACATAAAGTTGATTAATTGACTCACATTTACGCCGCAGAACAGAAACACATGCAGAGATTAATATACTTGAAGTCAAATTACCACAATATATAATACAATCTATTAATGTGAATATTACATGAGCAGATTTAATAAGTATAATAATTAAGTATAATTACTATCTATTTTTGTTCAGTTGGAGTTTTATGGCTTCATCGGTCCAAGATGGTGGCGATGGGGAATGAGGGCGGACAGCGATGGGACGCACTGCACTGAGATTAATCCAGAGAGCAATTTAAATTCTAATCAGACCATAATTAGCAAACCAAATTAGTAATAGAGAGAGAGAGAGAGAGAGAGAGAGCTTGATGGGGACAAGGTCACATGAGTAGATCCAGGGGTGTGAAAAAACTTTATAACCACCAACTTCTAAAAGAAGGGTGAGAAAGTCTTTATTGTGACGGTTGGTGATTTTCTACCTCACAAATCTCAGCTGGAAGCAGTTAAACAAAATACCATCATGGAGTCACATGACACCAGCACACGTGTCATCAGGTGATCTGTTGACTCACAAACCAGAATGCAACACCTGAATCACTAAAATCACTAGAATATTTAAATTCTGCTCATTAAATTCATGTCCAAAAGCAGCTTTGACACACAAACACACACACACACACACACATACACACACACACAGACACACACACACGGACACACACACACACAGATACAGACATACACAGACACAAATACAGATACAGACACACACAGAAACACACAGACACACACAGACACAAACACACAGACAGACACACACACACAGACAGACACAAACACAGACACACACACAGACACAAACACAGACACACACACAGGCACACACACACAGATACAAACACACACACACACACACACACACACAGATACAAACACACACTCACACACACACACATACAAACACAGATACATACACACACACACACAGTACAGACACACACACACACACACACACAGATACAGACACAGACACACACACACATACACACACACAGGTGAAGTGATCAGGATCAGCAGCTGCTGCAGTGAGAGAGAAATCATTTACATGTGTGAGATTGACAGACTCCGCTCATTCAACCTGGTGCTCAGGTAGATTACAGATCATTCATTTGCATTTATTTCCACTGGATAAGTTCCTCTGGGGCGACTCTGCTTCCCCGGCAGAATGAAAACTAAATTAGTGGAGCCAATAAAAATAATTGGAAATCCATCAAATAGTGGATTATGACAGCCTGTGTGTTTAAATCCTGTATTCAGGTGATCGGCTGATACTCAAATAACACTTTTGAATCCTGCTGTTTTTTTAAAGAACTTTACAGAAGACTATTAAAAGTAATTCATAAGATAATTCATAAAATGTCCATTCGGTATCATCCTGTATTTCTGGACCGGTCCCCCAATGCCCTGCGTTGTTCAAGCGAATCCCCTGATTGAGCTCCTCAATGTAAAATTAGGCCTGAAAAACAATTTTTTTAAAAAGCTCCCGTAACGTTTAGAATATTAGCTATTACCATCATTTATACCAGTTTGATCTGCTTCAATCCGTTCACCAGCACCACATTTGGACTAAACCGGACCAACGGTTGAGAAATTATGGCCCGAAAACTTTTGGAAGTAAATTTCCCCCCTAGTGGCTAAAATATGTAACTGACCTCTTCCACAAATACTTCCTCAAAAACAACATTTTATTGAAAGTGTGGAGGTGGCAGTGTGGTGCTGTGGAGATTCTTCAGGTCCAGGTAAGCCCAGACCCAACAGGGACAGGCAACAAGATGAGCAGAAAAAGTAAGACCACCTCAGATTAAACCTCAGTTGTGAAACTCTGGACCAGAACCCCACTGAGATGCTGTGCTGGGAGCTGAGAAGATCAGTCCATGCTCACAAACCCGACGATGTGGCTGCACTGAAACGGTTCTGCAACGCAAGATAGGTCAGAATTCCCCCACAGTGACGTCAGAGACGGAGCTCCAGTCACTGGAAGCGTGTGGTTCCAGATGTTGCAGCTAAAGTTGTTGATAAGTTCATGGAAAAACATTTTTGTAGTCATTGGATAACATTTTGACTTCTTGTACAGAACTATTTCCTCTCAGATCGGGAGGCTGGGAAGTGAAGATGTTCTTCTTCAAACTGTTTCATTAAAGCGGTGAAATCCGTTTAGAAACAGTAAATGATCTTCTGCTGTGGATTTAAGTTAACGGTAATCAGAGAGGAGAGATTAACAGCAGAAACTGATTAGAGACTGGTTTCATGCGAGGGACACCATCAGAACGACCCAGAACTGAGGTGAGGCTCAGTTCCAAAGTTTCCAGAACTCTGTGTCTCAGAGGAGAAACCTAATCAGGCGACTTTCTCACAGGTCGGGTCATGGATGATGAGAAGATGACAGAAAACTGAAGACGAAGGTTAAGAATCATAGATGATCAGGAGCCAAATGTTGTCACTCAATCATCATCAGATGATGGGTGGATGGATGAATATATGGATGATGGATGTAATCATCCATCATTCATCCCTTCATCTAAGGGATAGAAGGATGATGGATGGATGATGGATGGACGGATTATGGTTAAAAGAATGGATGGATGAATGGAAGATTGGATGAATGATGGATGAAGGATTGATGATGGATGGATGGATGGATAGATGATAGATGGTTGGATGATAGATGGATGATGGATTGATGATGGATGGTTGGATGATAGATGGATGATGGATTGATGATTGATGGATGGATGGATGGATGGATTATAGATGGATGATTAGATGCTGGCTTTTTCCTTGTGACGTCTTACGACTGCCTTCAAGTCCAGAGACACGTCCAGAGACACGTCCAGAGACACGTCCAGAGACACGTCCAGAGACACGTGCAGAGAGACGTCCAGAGACACGTCCAGAGACACGTGCAGAGAGACGTCCAGAGACACGTCCAGAGACACGTCCAGAGAGACGTCCAGAGACACGTCCAGAGACACGTCCAGAGACACGTCCAGAGACACGTCCAGAGACACGTCCAGAGAGACGTCCAGAGACACGTCCAGAGACACGTCCAGAGACACGTCCAGAGACACGTCCAGAGACACGTCCAGAGACACGTCCAGAGACACGTCCAGAGACATGTCCAGAGACACGTCCAGAGACACGTCCAGAGACACGTCCAGAGACACGTGCAGAGAGACGTCCAGAGACACGTCCAGAGACACGTCCAGAGACACGTCCAGAGAGACGTCTGAGGGCGGGGCTTCAGATTGAACTTTTTCGACCGTCAGGCTGTGACGGAAGATCTGAGAAGTTACCAGCATGAATCTACGCCGGCGCCCGTCATGGTGGTTCCTCCAGCGGTTCTGTGAGGACTTGTGACATTTAGCGGTCAGTGAGGACAGATGAAGGACGGGGATGTTGGCTGAGGGGGAGGTCAGTCACGGAGGAGGCGGGAGCATAATAATCAGAGCACTAAACGATTGTCCCCATAATGAGACGTTTAGACGACGGGCCATCAGCCGGTAATAAAGAGGACGATTCAATTAAAGCTGCTTAATAGAGGAGATAACAGGAAGCTGTCTGTCGTATGTTGCCTTCAGAAGAACCTCCTGATGCAGCATGTGCTTTAAGGTGGTGTGTGATCCATCAGACAGCAGAGAGGAGGAGGAGCAGGAGGACGAGGAGGAGGAGGAGGAGACTTTTGACTTTAACTTTATTTATAACACATTACATAACAAAAACCTTATGTCTCTATATCAGTGTAAACTGAGGAATGTAAACATGACAACCTTTCACACAAATACACACACACACACACACACACGCACGAACACACGCAAACACACCGCAGACACACACACACACACACACACACACAGACACACACACATGCAAACACACACAGACACACACAAATACGCACACACACAAAGAGACACACACACATACACGAACACACGCAAACACACTGCAGACACACACACACACACAAACACACACACACACACAGACAGACACACAAACACACACACAAACACACACAGACACAAAGAGACACAGACACACACACACACACACACACACACACACAAAGACACACAGACACACATGCACACAAACTAACTGCATACACACACACACACACAAACACGAAGACACACAAACACACCGCAGACACACACACACACAAACACACACACACAGACACAGACACACACACAAACAAATAGATGAGCAGCTGGTGATTTGACAGAGAAATACATCTTGTACTTTTATTTTATCTGTATTTGTTCGACATTAACAGATTAAACATCATATCTGAGAGTTCTGTCAGATTGTAAAGTTAAAAGAAGGATCCTTTAAAATGGGTTTAAAGTTATTGGTGACTGATTGATCTAGTGATCGGTGGGAAGAAGGAGAACAAGTTTTACTCTTTCAGAACCGTCTCTTTAGTCATGAGTTCGCCGACGGTGTTGGTCACATCAAACCTTCTGCTACTTCTCAGTCAGAAGAACCTTCTTGTGCTTCTGCCTTGGCTGGTTTGGGTCAGTCCAGGTCCGCTCGGTGCTGAAGCTGTCCTCATATTCTGATGGTGGTGGTCAGGGTGAGGGCGGCTGATGTTCAGAGTTAAACCCACCTTTACAGAGCCAGGATTCTTCTCTCCTGCGACATGGAGGGCAGGGTCTCGATTTTACTTTTAACTCTCCATTTATGTGTCAGTGGTCCCGGACCCCCACCTCTCCGGCCGCTCCAGTCAGTCAATGCATGTGTTTTAGATTGGTTTGTGTAAAAGTGAGTGACGCACTCAATAATGTGGGCCCCCCCCCTCACTCTATGTACGCCCCTACACAACATCGTATTGTAATCATTGCGACTCATCGGACGTTTGATGAGTATGTTCTGAATCTGTTTGACCACGACAGCAGCGTGGGACGTGAATAATTACAGGATACATGATCAATCCAGAAAGACATGGATCTCTCTGAGGGCAGAATCCTAGTCCAGTCATGAAAACAGGAACATCGGTTCCCCTGAAGGTTTCCAAGGTGACATCTTGACGGGTTTTTGGATTCACCCAGGATCTAATAACTTCCTGTTTTTACCGCGTTAGAGCAGAGAAAAGCATTGTATGTCGGAGAAGCTGCTTTAAAATGACGGAAACTACCGATCCACTGATTGAGCAGTTTTTAACCCACAAACCTCCCGCTGCGCAGAAGTGACCTGCCACTCATCCGATTAACGGGTGAATAAATACTGTTGTTATATCATCACTTTTAGTGAACGTATTCATTCGACCTCAGAGGCTGAAACACTAAATCAGTTCTCACCTGAAGAAAACCTCCTGAACGGACCAAAGTGTTCCGTCACCAGGAGGAGAATCGTATGTCAATAGTGTCTGCATGAAGAATCTAGATGTTTCTACCCTCAGAGTTCAAAGGTCAGAGTTTGTTCACAGGAGGAAAGTGTTTATTTCCTGCCTCCCATCTCCAAACAGAATCTACTGCAAAACGTTTCTGAACTTTGACCTCTTTCATGATTAAACTGCAGCATCGACGTTTTATAGCTGTGGGAGCGGCGTGGAGAAAATGTTCAGAACTCGGAGCAACAGAAGAACTGGGCCGACCCGCAGCAGGAGGGAATACTACAAGAAGACTTTTCTGACCACCGCTGACAAAGCCTGCTAGGTAAAAAGTGCTTTCTCCTCTAAATGATGATGTAGTGGAGGTCGTGTAGCGAAGGAGGAGGTCACAGGGAAGGAAATGATCCAAAGGTGTGAAGAAAGCACAAAATTATGACCACTGACAGGAGAAGGGTGCTCTCTTCACGATGGCAGCTGTCAGTGGGCGGGACATAGAAGGCAGGAAGTGAAGGTCTGATCCTCAAAGCTGACGTGTTGGAAAAAACAGACTAGAATGAGGATCTGAGTGACTAGGACCAGGACCAGAATGTGACGGCTAGACGACTTGATCAGGACATCTCCAGAACTGCAGGTCTTTTGCCGCCCAGGTGGAATTATGTTTTACACACTGCCATTTCATATTTTTCATTAAAAGTTTAAAAGTTCATTAAGAGTTCCCCTCCTTCCGTTCTGCCTCCCCGTCTCGGAGCTGTGATTAAATCAGCAGCTCACACTTGTTCGGGCACAGAGCCGGAGACGGACATGCCCTCGGCGGTGGTCTCCGGTTGCTATGTGGGCGGTGGCAGGTGGTGAACAACAGCTGGTTTCCCATGCTGCTCCACCATCCCGATCCAAAACTCCACCAGCAGCCCCCTCCCTCTCTTTGTCCTGTTTCCTAACAACATCCCTCTGCATCCTTCTTTGACCTGTTTCTCCTCACACTGCTTCTCTTTCTGTCTCTCTTCCTCATGCATGTTTCTTCTCCAGAGGAACCAGACACTGAAAGTCTTTAATTTTTAACGCCCTGCTCAGCTGTTTGCTTGAGCACATTTTCAGTCACTATTTCTTATTCATAAATATGGGACCCTTGACTGAACCTGTTCAAATCTGACCCAGTGGCAGTAAGTATGTGCTAAAGAGTAAGGGGCCGAGGATGGAGCCATGGGGGACACCACAGGAGAAAGGGGCCACTGATGGGGATGGGGATTTATTTTTTCTTGGTGAGGACAGATTTAAAGACGTGACGAGTAAAGACTCATTTAAATGGCAAACCGTCAGTAGACGTTAATTCTGACCGGATGAGACAAACGGTCTCAAATGGAGAAACATAAACGACCAAAATAAGTCAAACTCATGATTCCAGTGGAACATTTACAACCATGGTGAGAATAATTAGGTGATGCCAAAGAATGTCCAAGTTGATCAGAAGTCCAGCGGTGAGTTCAGTCAGAGAAGACGAAGAGTGAAGAAAAGATGGACCGTTCATGACGACAGAGTTTGATAGTTAGTCCATCAGAGTCTCAGACTCTTCAGGGGGAGTGTGAATGAAGGGCCGTGAACTCTGACCTTTTTGAAGGTGAGACAGGCCAGCAGTTCCTTGGATATTTTCTGTCGGTCTTTTGTGACTTGCGTGAGCATCCATCGTGCTTTTGGGCAAATTTTAGAAAGTCGTCCTCACCTGGGAGGTTCTCTATGGATCCACGTCTTCACCGTTTGTGGATAATGTGTCAGACTGTGGAACTGTGGTGTCCCACAGACTGATGTATGATGGAGGTCTGGGTCTGTCCAGTTCATCTGGAAGCTCTTATTAGTGCAGCTTTGTGGATTCAGATTCTTTGGGGACGTCTTAGGTATCAGATAACCTTTATGGTCCAGTAAATAAAGTTGTTATTTAACTCTTGTATTTCATGTTTACTCAGGCTTCCTCTGCTTTGACACAGCTTAGTATGAGTGTCACAGAGAAGCAGGAGAAACCAGCAGGAGCAGAAAGACTAAAAACAAGCGTTGAATATAAATGGGAATGTAACTTGCAGAGACCGGGGACATTTGAAGGGAAAGTTCAGCCTTTGTGGAGATTTGCAGTCTGTGAATGTTCTTGTTAAGCACAATAAACATCCAAGTTTCAATGCAATCCCTTCTTTCCATGATAATATGCCGTGTCTCGACAAGGAGAGGTCAATACATTCAAGTACTTGGGGTCAAATCTCATCTCTCCGACACAATGCCACTTATGAAGAGAAACAAAATAACAGGTCAGAGGAAGAGTAATGCCTCTTCTGCCTCTGCCTGCCTCCTTTCCACATATTTGGAGGATATTTCACAGATGAGCCCAATGAGCAGAATATGGGAGGAGCCAGAATGGATTGATCCGGCGCTCATTACACAGATGGAAGTTGTGGCGGTGGAGGTGATTTGTCCACAGGAGATCCTTTTGGTCAGTTCTCTGAGCCTTGGGCGTTGATACGGAGACATTCCTTGAAGGCATCCTCCAAGGTGATTTAAAAGTGCATCTATTCCAAACGTGTTACACACAGGATCCCTCAACATCTGACTCCAGGTCCTGCGGCCATCTGCATAATATATCAGCTCAGCAGTCTGAACAACCTCCGCTGGGCGTCTCTGCAAACATCCTACGGCATTTTATTAGTCTCCAAACCTGCAGCGAAGAAAATCAAGCCTGTGCACATTCTTGTAACAACAAGAATATGGGACGCAGCCATTCGTGGAGAAATGTGTTTGAAGAAGGCTTTTCTGCCAGGAAGCACGCGCCACAGTTACCCTGAGCGAAGAAGCATCCCAGTGAGGGGCCTTCTCTAGGCGGCCCACCAGGACAAACACATGCTTAATAAGAAACAATCCTTCCTGCAAATACAACAACAGGAAAGAAAACACTTTCTGCTGAGCTAATGCAAATGAGAGACTGGGATTTAATTTGAGGTACGATTGAGTGAAGGTTTGGGGGATTTACCCTTGTGGTCCCGGACCACAGCGTAGGGTTAGTCTTATTTTAAAATTCAGGAAAAAAAGGTGCTAAATTAAAACCTAGAAAGATGTTTGGGCCTCGAACCTCCTCATACCTGATGGTACCAGGTACCAACCCGGTATGACCAGACCAGACCAGAGCAGACAGACAGACACAACCATGAAGACGGAATCAATCGTGTTCTCCGGCGCTCGGCTGTAAAAGTAACAGTTTGTACGAGGCATCGTTTAACTGCAGAGACACTGACAGCATCAAACTCAGGTCAGACGCCTTCGTGTTTGTCCTGATCCAAGTGAAGGTCAGTACCTGACGACCTTCATTAGACCTTCATCAGATGAAAGCTGCAGGTGTGACATAATAAAACATTCAACTTCAGACGGTTTCCACCTTCTTAATAACCTTCAATAAAGATAAGGAGACTGTTTTGGACTCATTCCGAAGAACCTGATTCATTGTGACCGTAGCAATCAGAACCAGCTGACCGATTGGGCCTGAGGCTTTGTGTCGGACTGATCCACTGTTAGTGGGCTGAGTTAGAATTCTTGACTTGTACCACAAACACCGCAGGGCAATTACCCGGCTATCCGACCACCACCGCTCCACTGAAAGGATTTGTTCTCACCTCTTCACAGAAAGGAACAGGTTTTGGCCAAATGTTAAGAGATTAGTTTTTATTACAATCCTCGAGGGTTGAAACAGAAGCAACTGGACTTCTTTTTTAAAGGTGTAGTGCATACAGCAGGATCTCTTTGACAGAATGGAAGACAATGTTCAGGTGAGCTGAGCTGCAATATTTAGCAATTTGGAAATTTGCCCCCGGACGGTAAAATGGTAAATGGACTTTACTTTTATTCTCTAGGACCACTGAAAACACTTTTACATTGTGAGCCATCATTCACCCATTCATACAGTGATGATAAAAGCTGCCATGAAAGCGCCACATGCTCATCAGGAGCAGTAACCATTCACGCCATCATTCATTCACCAGTGGGAGAAACTTGGGGTTCAATATTTTCCTCAAGGACACTTCAGGTTGTGGACTGTGGTGGCCGGGTTGAACCAGGACCTTCAGATTAGTGGACAACCACTCTACTGACTGAGCCACCGTCGCTCCCACATTTTATGCACTGCACCTTTAAGCTGAGGACGTTTAAGAAAGTTCTGTGTGACTGATGGGGGTCAGTGGTTAACCTGAATATTAAACTGGTGAGAGTGTGGTGAGTATCTCTGGAGGAACTTTTCAGGAAAACAGCCTCTCTTGTGAGTTTAGTCAAGAATGTTTCCATTTGAAAACCTTTTTTCAGTAGAAAACATCTCTGCATCAGGAGCTTAAGAATGTCTACAGAAAACTTGTGTCGTGTATTTACTGGTCCTTCTGACGCCACTCTGTGAAGTCCCTCATGTCTTCTCCAGGTCAGGACCACAGTAGTCCTGACCTGGAGAAGACATGAGAGACTTTTATCTTGGTTGCAACCAAGCGTCTCTGTCGTTTTCTAACCTGAACCATCTGTCGATTAGTCTTACCTCCAGGTCTCCAGCACTTAACTTCTTCTTTTTCACGTCAACGTTTGCAGAAGATGACAGAAACTGTTGATCTATTCACTTTATACCTGAGGAGCTGCAGTCGAAGCCCCGCTACTACCCAACTTTCTAGCCCGTCCAGATTTGAGATTTGAGAGAACATCATCTGTGGAGATAATGATATGTGTGTGATCAGGACATGATAAGTCTTCTGATGTGAGCCTGGCAGAAGTATCTTAATGTGTAGATCTATAGTGTGGAGTTCAACATCTTCATTTTAGTTCCCTGCCTCTTTGCAGCAGACTTAGTTTGTCACGTTGACCCGGTTCAGGATGTTCCCACCGGAGTCTCTTCATTTCCTTCTTCTGTTTTACCCTCATGCAGGCTGTGAAGGTCACGAGTCCTTCTGGTGGGTTAGCTGGACATCAGGAGAGCGATGTGGCCATAATGATGATGATGATGCTGATATCAACATTGAAGCACATTTTCATGCAACATTTAACCGGGAGACGATTCGATTCCATCAACATTGTTTAAACCTCCGTCTGCTGCTGGCAGCAGACGAACACAAACGGACTTCATCTAATCTAATATCACACCTTAAAGGAATGGAAGAAGCAGCAGGTCCACGGCGAGAACCGGTGCAATAAGTTCATGTAGTGGTTCTAGTCTGAACGGCCGTAAACATCCTGAGCGATACATGAACATAAAGAAAAGGTTCTGTGGTTTCATCTCTCTCCACCGTTATCCAAGTAAAAGATCCTCCTTCCACTTTAACACAATATGTTTTAGAGTCGTGTGGAGACGACTTATTCCCCCAAAACCCTCCAAACAATTGTCATACAGGTCCATTTCTACAGAACATATCCCCCGTTCCATTTCAGTTCTGTCTTAAGGCAAAATGATCTTTAGACCCAACGGCAGGGACAGAAATCAGGATGCAAATTTAAATGTGGATTTAGTTCCAACTAAGAAGCAGGGAGGAGGTGATGGGTGGTGGGGAGTGAGAAGGAGATGCTTGGTCCGGGCTGCAGGAGGAGGAGAACTGAGGAGGAAGGTGGTACCATGAGAAGATAGTGGAGAAAAACCTTATCATTCTGATGAAGAGCGTAATCATGGACTTAGTCAGACATGAAGTTCAGTGGTGGAGCTGAAACAAAAACCAGCCGTGTGGAGCAGCGCCATTCGTCTCTGAGGGAGGTGGGGAGGAGAGGCAGGCAGAGGAGGAAGACGAGCACGGGAGGAGCTGGAGGAGCTAGGATGTATGATTGGATAAATCCTATGGAGAAGAAGATCAAACTTCAGAGTTTCTTTACAGCAGTGAAAGACTCATGTGTGAGGAAGAGTTTTTAAGATATGCTCCAAACCAGAGGACCACCCTTCATCGTCACTTATGAAAAGAATGTTTTCACTGAAATGAAAAAGGAGTCACGACTTGTTATATATTGTTGTGTGGGTAAAGTTAGACGGAGCTGGAATGTCAGATATGCTCCTGACAAGTTGACCACATTAAAACACGGTTTCCATGGAAACCGCATGAAATAGAACAAGAATCAGGTTGAAACGATGTAAAGTCTCTTCAGAGGGATTTAATGAGCCGTGTGTGAAGTTTAGTGAATCAGGATGTTGGTGGGATACGTTCTGGACAAGAACTCACCTCGCAGCTCCTGTCAAAAACCACGTTTCCATGGAAACAATGAAAAAATAAAAAAATTTCAAAGTTCAAAATGTCAAAAATCACATTTATTTAATACAGCAGATATAAGAATTGTTGTTTTATTAATACTTTAACGTTTGCTCGTCTGTGGTGAGCGAGACACGCCCACTAGTGTAGAAATAGTTTTCTGCTAACCTCCCACTAATGAACCCAGATCGACGAACAGAACCTCATCCAAATATGGACCGTAACATTTCTCTCTTTCTCTCTTGAGGGGACGAAAATGTCTCCGTCATGATCGTGAAGAATTAAACAATTTTGAAATGTTGGGTAAGACCCCCCAAGGCGCCGTCTCCAGAGGGTCTCGATCAGAAGCCCGTGTATGGTCGGCAGGCTCCGGTTCTTTCAGCAGCACCACTCATCGATTTCAGAAGCTCGCTTCACTAATGAGGAACTGTCAGCCCTTCCTCATTCGTCACTGTCGTCTTCGCCATCCGTTCGCGGCTGTTAGTTTCCCTCCCTCTCTGCTCTCCTGTCGGCGCCTGGCGGCGGCGCTGGAGGAGGAAACGTCAATGTTATCAGCCGTCCACAGACGGCCGCTGTGAGTGACTCTCAGCGGCCGCCCCAGCTAATTACCCACTCTTCATCAGGTGGGCCGCCGCTCGCCACTCTGAAAGACAAACCAGCAGTCCGTGTGCCGCCATTTTACATGTTGGACTCGCTGTCACATACGTGAAGGTCGAGTCTTTGAGCTCAGATTGAAGTTGAATCTTCTAGTGAAGACACGAGTCCGTCCTCTCAGAAGACTCTCCGCATGTGAGTCTTCTACAGAAGTCCAGCGGTTCCTACTTAACAAACTCTTTCTAACAGGAACAAATAAAAAAATTAAGTGGGTTTTCTCTTCATGTAGCTGTGATCTTTAGTTCAAAGAGGAGAAAGATCGGGTTCATTTTAAACGTTAAAGCGTCTTCGTAGCCACACAGCGTAAGAATTCTAATTACGTTTTACACACAGACTTGAGATTTCTTCTAGTTTGCTGAAGATTCCGGATCATATTATGTTGCGTACTAAAGGAAATTAGCCGCATCCAGTTCCTTCAGCGATGGATCCCACTCCAGGCTCCCTTTTAATGATCCCAGTGTCGGGAGCGTCTGTGGCCCCTGCAGCGGAGATGTTCGTGGATTTATAGTTGTTGCTGGATTCGCTGGAGCTCTTGAGGTCAGGTTCATTTAGAGAATTCTCCGGGAGGAACAATCATGTGATTTTTCGTCGTGGAATTTCGGTGAAAGCGGAGTGGGCGATGAAATCCCAGTGAGTCCCACTCGTGACTGGATAGCATGAAGGTACGGCAGGTAACCTGCACAGGTCACCAAAACTACCAGCAAATACTTAGGATTGATATGTATATGATTAATATTCACATTTTAAATACGGATTTGGTGTGTTTGAAATGATTTTATTTTTCACATATTTGAACTCGCAGTTTCATAGTTTTCATAGTTCTCTTTTCCATTTTTCTCACTGTAGAATTATTTCATTTGACTGAATCTAATTTCTATTTGAATTATTTTATGTTCATTTTTAGTTTGTCATTCTTTCTTATTTTCTAAAACATACACTATATTGAACTACTTCATTTATTTATCTATTTATTTAGTTGTTGTTGTTTTATTAAGTATATTTTCTGGTAATGAGCCCAACTGCACTCAAAAAATAATTAAGCCTAATATTCAAAGTGTAAAATTTTATGTATTTGGATGACTTCATTTTAATGTAAAACAAAACAATGAACTTAATGTGATGCATTTTTGTTATTAAATTATGAAGGAAACAATTCAACAATATATGTATGTAATAGTTTTTTTTAAAACCCTTTGTGTTTTAAATACATCTCCCATTTAAAAAACACAATTTCCTGTAAATTATAATGAAAACTAATTTAACTAATCCTGCTTGTTCTACAATGAAACGTATTTAAACATTGTTCATATTTTTAACTGATTTGATTTTATATTTTTCCTAATAAACCATCACATGCTGATTTTATCAAATTTGAATACATATATTTTAAAAACAAGATTGTTTAAATAAAATCGAACAGATGTAAGAACCAAAACTTTAACTATTCCATTATTTATTCTGGATTGTTATGAATAAATCAGAATGTGTTCCAATATGGACTCTTCACACAACTCAGGTATTATATATATATTATATATATATGGTACAAGTGTGTTTTTAAGGAGGGATGTGCAAACGTGTTTTTACGGTACATTTAAGAGCAGCTGATGGTCTCTACTGTGTTCTCTTCCTCCTTTAGTGGCCTTTGATTGGACGATGAAAAAGAATAAGAGAGGAGCCAGCCAAAGGGCTTTTCTAAATATTGGACTAATGAACCATGAGCGCTCTGCTTTGTTCTGAAAAAACAGACCGAGTGGGAGAAAACATGTGTGTTGAAGCCACAGGGTGCCGTCAGCCAGCCTCACGGAGCTCAAAGCAAAGAAAACAGCTAATAAGAACTAATGGGTTCCTTCAGACTCTCAGCTTCTGTGTCATTTACCTCCCTTTAATGGCCACAGCTGACGGCAGCAGAGCAGATTACATTCTTTCTTCCTCATGCTGGCGCCCACACCGACAGAGTGGGGCGGGCTCTTCCTCCTGTGCAGCTCAGTGGCCAAATCTGAATGCAGTTGGAAATGTACCAAATCCCATTTAGGATCGTCCGTCTTTCCAAGCGTGTTGGCAGGATCACATAGTGGTTCCTTCCCGCCGATTCCCGTCCCGTGGTCTCACAGCAGAAGCCCCCCTACAAGCCCAGATACATTAACCTCAATGCAACATGGAGAATAAGTCACAAAGAGCAGAGGCTGCACCTCCTCCTCTTCCTCACATGACAGGAGCGTGTCACAGAAACATCTCTGGAGTATTAGGAGGTTGTTTTATTGCAGCTTGGATCGGGTCGTACAGTCATATATAGATGTATATATATATATATATCATAGATATATATATCATAGATATATATATCATAGATATATATATCATAGATCTATAGATCTATAGATCTATGATATCATAGATCTATAGATCTATAGATCTATGATATCATAGATCTATAGATCTATAGATCTATGATTTATGTTCAATTTTGCGAGACACAGCAGATATTTGATATCATGAAAAGAGAACATGCAGAGCCTGACGAAGGCGAGGCACATGAAGTGATCGGAACAATATCTTCATCGTCCGTTTGATACTGTGACATGAAAGCCTACCAGCGCTGAGTGATCCAGATCTCGCACTTCTTGGTGTCAGCAGGGCGTTGGGGATCCTCCGATTGTCAAAGTTCACAAACTTGTTCCAAAAACAAAACATTTTACTAAAAACAGTCGATCTTCTGCTTCATTGTTTTCTAGAGCCGCTGTTCACTTTGTCCATTCTAAGCCACTTTAAAGGAAGTCCCGCCCCATCCGGCGATATTAAGGTAAAAAAAAAAGGTTAAAAAGAAAATGTTGTACTTTAACCAGATTATACACTGAAAAGTCATAGTCATGAATCGCATCTTCTGTTTTTCCTAGAGATACCGCTAAATTTTACAAGCTGCACCTTTAAAAATGTAATGATTATTACTTTAAATAGTGAGATTACGTTCAAGAGTATTTTATTTACACCAATGGAGCTAAAAAAAAGCTCCATTGGAGTAATTTGTTACCAGTTAGAAGCGTAACAGAAATATTCTTAATAGTATACAGTTTGTAGAAAAATTCACTGCCATCATTACCAGCACCAGTTTTTTCACCATTTAAACATTTAAACATTTAGCATTGATGAGATTTGTTAGGATCTCTTTCTTTTGTCTTTCTTCTATCTTTCTTTCCTACGTTGAGGTGGGGTTTATGGAAGAGGCAGAACTGTGATTTACTTTGAACTTGATTACTGCCTCACAGAAAGTCTGAATAATTAGACTAAATCAAGGACCTGAGCTCTTTTAGAGGCTTCATGTCATCAAGAACTTCAAAGTCCCTTCACTTCCTGCTCACAAACGCCCTTCAAGGTCACGGGGACTCCAGTCTCAGCCTGTTCCCCGTTCTGCTTTTCTCGTTAGAACTAAACACTCATCCATACCACATTATTTCACAGAAGACTGAGGGCATCCTCCATCACTGTCACCACTCAGTGTTTTTTTCCTGCCTTCCATTATTTCTCTCAATACTTCCTATTTAAACAGCTGCGTCCTGCAGACTGTTAATGAGCGAGGATGGAGGAAAGACGGCGTCTCCATTCTATGGATTTATTGATGCAGTAAAGAGGCGTAGGAGAAAAACCTGGATTTATCTTCTGCTTTTACTGCAGATGCACACGGAGAAAATACTCAATATTTCACCGCAACGCCAGACCAGACGGGAGCTGGCTGTTCGGGGCGACACCTCAGAACCAATCGACGGGCACGAACATCCCATCTTACCTCTATGGCACCAGAGACACCCAGGTTCTGGGTCCTGGATGCTGCCAGAACCAGGTCGGAGGTGGGCCCAAAGGCACTACAGCATGCTGTTATGTCACAGGGTCACTATAGTCATGATGTGAAAGTGGCACCAGAGCCAATTAAATACATCAGAGTGGCACTAGAGCCACATCTTTACAACATAGAGGTACTAGACCTACATATTTACAACATAGAGGCACTAGAGCCACATCTTTACAACATAGAGGTACTAGACCTACATATTTACAACGTAGAGGCACTAGAGCCTCATCTTTACATCAAAGACACACTATTGCCACATATTTACAACATAGAGGCACTAGAGCCACATCTTTACATCAGAGACACACTAGAGCCATATCTTTACAACATAGAGGCACTAGAGCCACATATTTACATCACAGAGGAACTAGAGCCACACATTTACAGCATAGAGGCACTATAGCCACATATTTACAACACAGAGGCACTAGAGCCACATATTTACGTCACAGAGGCACTAGAGCCACATATTTACGCTTGAAACGCATTCAGACTCGGTTTAAAAGCTCGATCTTTGGTTTGTTTGTATCAATACAAGATGAATATAAAATATTCTGATATTATTCTGCAGTAATTGAAAGGATGCAGCAACTGATGTGACTTTCACGCTGAGATAAACCTGGTCTTAGAGGCGGAGCTCCCCGCACACAGACCCGGATACAAACGACATCCACTGCATCAATCTCTCTCTAGGAGTTAAACCCAGAATGTTGGTTTAACTCCTAGAGAGAGAGAAGAGAAGGAATGCTGTGGTTTTATAGTGACAGGGGAGAAATGTGGCCGACATGAATAATCTCTTAATGTCGTCGCCTCACTCATTCACCTCGATTCACCCGGACCCTTGAGAACTAATGTGGTGGTACTGACGGGCCGGCGAGATAGTGTTGTCATAGTGGGAAGAAATTAAACTTGCAACAGAAGAAACTGCATTATTTTGGCGAATGATGCCTGTTTCCTGTTCAGCAGCGGTGGCATCAGCCGTTTGTGAGAGACGTTATCCTGATCACTGATTGTGTTAAATATTAATATGTGGAGTGAAACACGCCGCCGCTCCAAAAACAGTTCCTGCTATGTTTAATAATGTTTTACTCATTATGCTAAAAGCTGCAGGCTGTTTACAGCCGCAACCTCTAATATAATGAAATTTTAACTTTGGAGAATTTTTCTTAATTTGGGAAGGTTTAGTGGCGGCGGCGCTAAAAGAATCACGGAAATTCTGCCGGCCATTGATGACGGTCACAAGAGGCTCCAAAGGACGTATGGTGCCACGAGGGTTCCCTCAAGATGAGTCACCCAATATGTAACATGAAGGGAACTCGCCGCTGTTCCCTCCTGGACCTAAGTAAATAAAAATAAACGATAGAACATGTGTCACAGTTCTCACAGTTAGAATTTGTCAAAGTCTGCTGTTCCTTTAAAGCTAACGGTGCTAACGGTGCTAACAGTGCTAACGGTGCTAACGGTGCTAACGGTGCTAATGGTGCTAACGGTGCTAACGGTGCTAACGGTGCTAAGGGTGCTAATGGTGCTAACGGTGCGTCCCTCCGGGAAACAGGGAACATGAAAGGAACCAGCGGAGAACAGAACCAGAATGGTTCCGTACCAGCTCACATGAAAACGCCGACTAAACTTCTGTAAAATCCTATGGCTCAGGTCCAAATACTCTGTTTGGTTATGAGTTTTTGAAGTTTTACTCTGACACCAGACGAATCTCTCATTTTTCCGTGTTTTTGGGTTGAACAGTACCGAATATCGCAGAAATGCGAGGATCACGTCTGCTCCACTATAGATCCATGTTTCAGTGTCTGGATCTTAACAACGGTTTTTCTGGCTTTGATTGATGATTGACCAAATGTTCAGATTGTCTGTGTGGGTATGGAAAGAATAGCAAAGGTCATGTAGAGGTCACAGGGGTTGGATGAATTTTTGTTAATTGTTGCATCACTGCTTCCCGTGAGAATGGAATCTGTTTGTTTCCAAAGACAGAGAAGCTATTCTTTTGCTTCTCTTATCATAAGCTTTCGCTTGTCCGTTAAAAACATTTCTGATTTTGGAGGAGTTTATTTGTGCAGTCGGTCCGACGGCGGCCGGCTCCCATTCTGGACGAGCTGCAGACTTCATCTACCAGGAGAGTCCCAACGGACCGCATCAGCATTATTCTGTCCTCACAGCACCAGCTTGACTGTAACGTTATAAATCTGCCTCCTCTTTATAATTTTGCATAACTGCCTCTGCATATTGGTTCTAGTAATAATTAATAACCAGCGCTGGGAGCAGAACAGGAAAATGGAAACTAATGGGAAAATTTATGGGGGAAATTCGTGCGGTGGTGAAATGACCTTCTTGTGCATCAACATATATGCATGTATTTAGACACTAGAACACGTTATCTCTGCTATTATAACATAGATCCCATTCATTCATTCATTCATTCATTCATTCATTCATTCACTCATTCACTCACTCATTCATGAGTGCTAAATACAAATGTTGATGATTTAAGCTGTACATGAACTTTACCGTGAAAATGTGAATGTTGCCTCTGAGTGAAAGAAAGTATTTCTTCAGTGTCAGCCTTCGCTGTTGTTCCCGACAGCAAGGATCTAGCCCCGAAAAGTCATTCACTCATTCATTCACTCATTCATTCACTCATTCACTCATTCGGTCTTTCAGTCAGTCATTCACTCATTCATTCAGTCATTCATTCATCCATTCATTCATTCATTCGTTCACTCATTCATCCATCCATTCATTCATTCATTCACTCATTCATTCATTCATTCATTCATTCACTCATTCATGAAGCGGAGGTGGAGGCAATGACAATCCATGAAGTCTCCATCTTTTCAGGAATGGAGTGATGTCATAAGTCGTGTTGACAGACATGTTGATATTATCCTGGTCTGAAGCTCCTCAGGACCATGAAGATAAATGAAGATAACCTCGGGGAAATAGAGGATGTGGCTCATGATCGTAAACTCACACGTGGATTTCTCCTCCGCACAAACAAACAAACAACATGGAGCATCAGAACACCTGCCAGGAACCCGCGACTCCTTCATCACCAGCGCCAACGCAAACATGATCACAGACCAGGACGCAAACAGAAATCACGCCGACCGCCAGACGATGTTGACGAAGAGCCGCCGACTCCAGCAAAGTCAGCTGCACCGCGGCAGAACCCAAACGGACCGCTCACACAACCCCCCGCTATGATAACGGGCCAAAGACCCGTTTACTCAGCTCGGTGCAGAGAGGCGGCGCTCCCGGCGGTCCCGGGGGAGAAGAGTTGCGGTCCACATGTGCCGACAGCAAGACCGAATCAGCGCCGTCCAGACAGAGAGAGAGAGAAGGTAAAAAGAACCTTCAACAGAACCGGTAGGAACGACTGGAAACAGAAACGCAGTTAAATACAGTATACATATACATATATATATATATATATATATATATATGACTATATATATACATATATATATATATATATATACATATATACATATATATATATATATATATATATATATATATATATGACTATATATATACATATATATATATATATATATATAGTCATATATATATATATATATATATGTATATATATATGTATATGTATATATAGTCATATATATATATATATATATATATATATATATATGAGGATATGAGGATATACATATATAGATATATATATATATATATATATATATATATATATGACTATATATATATATATATATATATATATGAGGATATGAGGATATACATATATATATATATATATATATATATATATATATATATGTATATATATATATATATATATATATGTATATATATATATATATATATATATACATATATACATATATAGATATATATATATCGAGGTCTCCTGTTCCAGACGTGGACCACAGTCAGAAAACGATCCTTCACTGAAAGTTTCCGGTCCTACTTTGGGAATAATGAAACGGTCACCAGAAGACCTGAAGGCTCTGGAACTCATGATTCTACCCGTCCTGATCCTGACCCGTCGTGATTCTGACATGTCATGATTCTGAACCGTTGTGATTCTGACATGTCGTGATTCTGACATGTCGTGATTCTGACCCATCAGGATCCTGACCCGTCGTGATCCTGACCCGTCGCAATTCTGACCCGTATGTGTATTGTCTAAATATGAGACGTTGAATGAATAACGATGATTTCTTGACTTTCGGCACCAGCAGCACAATCGGTGCTTCATCCGCTCAAACTGGACTTTCTGTTAACCTGTGATTGTTGGCCGGGTTCTACAGTGCAGCAGGTAAAATGACTACTTTTACTAGATTTCTAGAAAAAGGGTTCTGGAAGCAGCTTCATAGGCGGGTCCTACATCTGTAGGGATTCTGACATTCTAAAACCTAAATTGTGTTTTTAATTAAATGTCTTATTATTAGTATTACCTGTCAGTGGTTATAATGTTGTGGCTGATTTGTGGACATTTTAGAATAAAAGAATAACCTTCATCCTTCGTCTTCTCTCCACCGCGGCGGACGTCTCGTTCAATAAGCCTGTAATTAAAGCAGCGTCTCTCCGTGTCCACGGAGAGGAACCGAAATAGGAGCAGAACTAATTCTGGCGTTCTGCTGCGCAGAAACAGCCCAGATTAATTTGGTGGGTAGTGACAGCCGCACCTCGGAAATGTCCCTCGATGAAGGCCACGTTTTTTTTGTAAGCGCCAACAGACGTGAATAGAGTCTTCTGAGGTTCTGGCTGTGAGTTTAGTTCCTGCATGGACCATGTGCTGCTGAGCAGTTCTGATCCAGTAGAGGATGATCATCATCATCGTCTTAGTAATCATTTTCATACTCGTCGTCATTTTCATCGTCATAGTCGTCATCATAATCATCATCATATTCAACGTCATCATCGTCATCATCATCGATGTCATATAATCATCCTCATCATCATAATCTACCATCCTCATCGTAATTTTCATCATCTTCATCATCCTCATCATTCTCATCATCCTCATCTTAATCATCGTCATCGTCATCATCATTGCAATCCTCATTGTTATCCTCATCTTCATCCTCATGTAATAATTTTCATCGTCATCGTCTTCATTGTCATCATCATCGTTATCATTGTCATGGTCATCTTTATCTTCATCATCGTCATAGCTGTCTGTCTTGTGTTTGATCGTTTCATGTTTTCAAGCGTCACATGAAGCTCTGAGTGAAAGACAATCTCTTCTAAATGTCAAAGTTTAAAGGTTAAAGTTTAATTGTTAAATGTTAAAGTTTAAATGTTAAAGTTTAATTGTTAAATGTTAAAGTTTAAATGTTAAACTTTAATTGTTAAATGTTAAAGTTTAAATGTTAAAGTTTAATTGTTAAATGTTTAAGTTTAAATGTTAAAGTTTAATTGTTAAATGTTAAAGTTTAAATGTTAAAGTTTAATTTTTAAATGTTAAAGTTTAAATGTTAAAGTTTAATTGTTAAATGTTAAAGTTTAAATGTTAAACTTTAATTGTTAAATGTTAAAGTTTAAATGTTAAAGTTTAATTGTTAAATGTTTAAGTTTAAATGTTAAAGTTTAATTGTTAAATGTTTAAGTTTAAATGTTAAAGTTTAATTGTTAAATGTTAAAGTTTAAATGTTAAAGTTTAATTGTTAAATGTTAAAGTTTAAATGTTAAAGTTTAAAGGTTAAAGGTTAAAGGTTAAAGTTTAAAGGTTAAGTGTTAAATGTTAAATGTTAAAGTTTAAATGTTGAAGTTTAAAGTTTAAAGGTTAAATGTTAAAGTTTAAATGTTAAAGTTTAAATTTTAAAGTTTAAATGTTAAAGTTTAAAGGTTAAAGTTTAAATATTAAAGGTTAAATGTCAAAGGTTAAATGATAACGGTTAATTGATAAAGGTTGAAGGTTAAATGTTAAAGGTTAAACGATAAAGGTTAAACATTAAACGTTAAATGTTAAATTTTAAATGTCAAAGGTTAAAGGTTAAAGGTTAAATGTTAAAGGTTAAAGGTTAAATGTTAAATGACGGTACATCGTCTACAATTATTAATACAGCCGTTAACGTCACGCACTAGTTTTAATGTAATCAAAGAATAAACTTCAATAATACAATTCCTATGATGTTGTAATGATTTTTTTGGCCCCCACCGGACTTCTGAAGTTTTGCTGAGGTTTCTGGTACCATTATGGTCACAGCAGATTCTTTAAGGTGTGACGTGGAGCTTCAGCTGTTGTCATGGATCAGGACCAAATGTTCTCCGGCTACTTTTATAAATAAATCGTATTATCATTATTATTATTCTGACTTAACCCTCTGGAGTCTGAGGTCAGGCTTGGATTAGGGTTAATCAGCATCTCTCTGACCTGTCCGTTATTTCTTCCCTTTAACATGTCCTGTAGGCTCCTGTAGGTTCTTGTAGGGTCCTGTAGAGTTCTGTAGGTTCCTGTAGGATCCTGTATGTTCCTCTACGTTCCTGTAGGGTCCTGTACGTTCCTGTAGGGTCCTGTATGTTCCTGTACGTTCCTGTAGTGTCCTGTAGGTTCCTGTAGGGTCCTGTAGGTTCTTGTAGGGTCCTGTAGGCTCCTGTAGGCTCCTGTAGGTTCCTGTAGGTTCCTGTAGGGTCCTGTAGGATCCTGTAGGGTCCTGTAGGATCCTGTAGGGTCCTGTACGATCCTGTAGGTTCCTGTAGGGTTCTGTAGGTTCCTGTAGGGTGCATTACTGGAATAACCGTGAAATCAGAACCTGAGTGTGGGTGTGGCTACCCTGTGAGTCAATTGTTGCCATGGCGACCTCGTGTTCTGGTTCCGATCTAACCGGGTTGGTGAAAGCCACAGTGAAAAACGTGAGACCTCGGACCAAAACTCTTTCGTCCCTCTAAAGAAAGAAACTATATTTTGTTCCTGGCGTTTGCAGCTCTTTGGCCAAATCCGCCGCCGACCAAGCCGGCGTGATTCACCTTTAATATCCTTCCTTTAAATTGGGCGTCTGACGTAAATGTCAGCGCGGATCATCACGGAGGTTATTAATGAATGAAAAGTCTCTCCTCAGAGTCTGCAGGAACATCTGAGAGGAAGATGAATGGATCTTTAATGATCCCCGTGGAGAAACTGGATATTATTAACTCTCACCTTTGACCTTCTCTGCAGCATTTCTGGTTACACTGTAAAACTCTCCCATTCTGAAGAATCCAGCCACCCAGAGAAAATACAATCTTCTCTGCGAACCCTCCACGGCATTTAATCACGGCGTACAACTTAGTAACCACCTCCTAAAACCATATTTTACATCCTGAAACATCCGCCGTGGTCGGCTGGGAGCGTGACATCACACGGCTGGAATGGCGGGCGAGGCGCTGGTGAGTCGGGTTTGTAAGTGGACCTTCGGCCGGTGGTTCCCTCAGAAGAAACGTTTGGATTATTTCAGAGTGTGGCTCTATATTTATTTAGACAGACGGAGAGACAGACAGACAGGCAGACAGACAGGCAGACAGACAGACAGACGGACAGTAAGACAGACAGACAGAGAGAGAGACAGACAGATGGATAGAGAGAGAGACAGACAGGCGGGTAGACAGACAGACAGACAGACAGACAGACAGACAGACGGACATACGAGCAGACAGACGGACAGACAGACAGACGGACAAACGAACAGACAGACAGACAGGCAGACAGACGGACAAACGAACAGACAGACAGGCAGGCAGACGGACAGTAAGACAGACAGAAAGACAGACAGAGAGAGAGAAAGACGGATAGAGAGAGAGAAAGACAGGCAGACAGACAGGCAGACAGACAGGCAGACAGACAGACAGGGAGACAGACGGATGGACGGACAGTAAGACAGACAGACGGACAGTAAGACAGACATACAGACAGACAGAGAGAGAGACAGACAGGCGGATAGAGAGAGAGACAGACAGACGGGTAGACAGACAGACAGACAGATGGACAAACGACCAGACAGGCAGGCAGACGGACAGTAAGACAGACAGACAGAGAGAGACAGACGGATAGAGAGAGAGACAGACAGACAGACAGACGGACGGACAAACGAACAGACAGACAGACAGGCAGAAAGACGGACAGACAGACGGACAAACGAACAGACAGACAGACAGACAGACGGACAGACAGACAGACAGACAGATGGACAAACGAAGAGACAGGCAGGCAGGCAGACAGACAGGCAGACAGACAGGCAGACAGACGGACAGTAAGACAGACAGACAGAGAGAGAGACAGACGGATAGAGAGAGAGACAGATAGACGGGTACACAGACAGACGGACAAACGAACAGACAGACAGGCAGGCAGACAGACGGGTAAACAGACAGACAGATGGACAAACGGACAGACAGACAGGCAGACAGACGGACAGACAGACGGATAGATAGACGGATAGAGAGACAGACGGGTAGACAGACAGACAGGTGGATAGATAGACAGACAGGTGGATTGATGTTGAGAGAGTTAGTTGTAGAGTCGATGACATCATCGAGGAATGTTAATCCAGGAAGCAGAGAGGAGGTGAATCTAATCTTCTGCTGGTTTCTGGATTCCACCCCAGCAGAAAACTGAGGAGTCACCTGAGCCGAGGAGCCCAACGACTTTTATTACCTTTTTTATTACCTTTCTTGTCTTTGACCTGTGCGGCTCTGTGAAGTCCAGACACAGGCTGCTGAACGCCATGACACCTCCACTTCCTGCAGCTCCAGAGCCGCCGCCTTCATCCAATTTACCGTGAACTGAGAACAGACGGTCCACTATGTGACCCACGGCAGCCCGGATGGAACCCGCTCAGAAACCCTGGGCCCGGGCTTCACACATATAACCGGCTGGCAATCTTCAGTGGACCGCCGACCGCCTGCTGCCTCTGATAAGGCCGGGGGCCTGGGGAGACTGGACCGGGCCACCGGCTGTATTTCTTAGAGAAGAGTGCCCCCTGGTGTCTCTGAGGGCACAGCGCAGCGGTGGTGCCAGGAACATCTGACCTCTGGCTGAGGTCAGGAGAAGGTGCTGGAGACGACACAGATTACAGCCCTCTAATTTCACACTGCAGCGGCGGTCCTGGCGAGTCCTCCTGGTTTTTGTTCCACATCCATCCTGGTGTCACTCAGTTATCTTCTTAACGCAGGCGAGGGCGGAGGAGGTTTTCCTCCGTGAGACGCTTCATCACAGCGGAACCAGGATCCATCAGTGTTGGGGCCAAACCAGCTTTTGTTTCAGGAGGGGAAAAAACAACAACAAATATATATGGAGCTCCTTCAATGTCACTTTTTCTCGCCGTGGATTCCATTTGTTTGCCCCGCCGTGACGCCGCGCCTCATGAAGGATGAGGAATCCGAGCTCTGCAGCCAAATATAATTAAATCCCAGAGGACAGAATGAAAGGAATGGAGACAAAAAAGTAAAGCAATCACTCTTCACCTCCGCTGCGCTGGAAAAGTATCGGACCTCCTGCTCACTTCTTCTCTTCTCTTTGTATCTCAAATTACACGGTGTCACATCCTCAAGACAGATTGAAGAAGAAGAGTCTCATTAAAAGGAGGAGTTTTAAATCATTACTTTATTTATTCAATCTGTAAATCACCAGCGCTAAAAAGTTTTCCTCTCGCTGGTTGTGCAGCAACAACAGAAAACAAACTTCTGGTGGCTGGAGGTCAGTCTGATCTTCTCAGGTCCCACCACAGCATCCCAGCGGGTTCAGGTCCAGACCTCGACTAGGACACACCAGAACCTAAACTTTATAACTTCTGGTCCGTTCGGATGTTTGGATCTTTGTCTTGCTGCATGAACGGGTTGAGCTTCATCTGCATCTCACAGGCTGATGATCCGACTTTCTCCTTCAGAATTTTCCGCAAATCATAACACAGCATCACAGATCCATGTTGGACCGGGTCTAATGTTCTTGTAGCGGTTCTTGGTTCAGCTCATCGGTTTATCCAAAAGCTCAGAGGGTCTTCAAGGTGTGTTGCACCATCATTCAGAAGGGCTTTGATGTTCTTCTGGGTGAGCCATGTCTTCCCCGTGGATCCCATACGGGCGTCTGTCCTAAAGTGGAGCCATAAACTTTGACCCCTACTGAGGCGAGGGAGGCGGGGCTGCAGTTCATGATGTTTTTTTTTGGATCTTCTGTGACTTCCTGAACGAGTCTTGCTCTAGGAGGAATATCTACGAAGGTTGTCTACTGCGGAGGCTCCTGTAGTCCAAAGTCTTCTTCATGTTTAGATGAAGGGTCTCTCTGCGGTTCTGTGGAGTCCTAGAGCCTTAGAAACAGTTGTGGAACCCTTTCCAGACTGATGGATTTTAATCCCCTTCTGGAATTTTGGCTTAGTGCGCTCCCGTAGCAGGAGTCAACTTCCTGCTAATGAAGATGAGGTGATGATGATGTTGATCAGGTCTGGATGTTCTGGTACCGCTGGAACCAGTTATTAATGTAGTTAGCAGGGGTTTTTGTATTCGGTTTCTTTATGGGGCTAAAACTTTCTCACGGCGGAGCAGACTCAGGAAGAAGGTTTGTGTTTAACCCTGAAACTTGAGCTCAACTGTCCTCAGATATCTGCTTCGTCTGATTCTCTCTCAGGTGAGATGAAAGCCGCATCTTCTCATTTCATCCTATGAGTCTACGACACCGGAAATAAAACATGGAGCTGCTACAATAATAAGATTCTGCTGTATTTTATCATCCTACAAACTAAATGTGTCTCCAGGACTTTCCTCCTGCCTTCAGACAAACACCTGGAAGCCCAGCGGCACCATCAGCATCCCTGAAGATGGAGGCAGAACATTCACAAAGTGCTCCGTCGAATTAAAGATAGACCCTCAGTCCCCCCCAGAAATGCAGCCAGTGGATTCTTTTAACCTTTTATTTACTAGGCTGAAGGTTCCCCGTGCCGGGGGGGCGGCCCCCTCATCCCTCGCCGCAGGAGTGAGACGCATTCTCGGGGTGAGTGAGACAAATTGGGACCCTCAGCTCTGAGATAGAGGGAACCAGAACCATTCGGTGTGCATTATTCATGAGGAGAGGGAATGCCGAGCTGCCCTCCGGTGTCTACTACCATGACAACGCTGCAGTGGGAATGTCCGCTCCTACATGTTGTACATTTCTTCAGCGCCACATTCTTTTATCCGAATGTTTACACCAATAATCTGTAGATTATAATAAAAACATCCTCAGAGCTGAGCTCACCGGATGAATTCCACTGAATACGACAGAAGTCACTCAAACGTTGATTATTTACAGGAAACGGCGCCCTCTTGTGGTGAAGACCTAAAATCTCCACTGCAGGCCCGTTTAAAAGAATCCATATGTATGATCTAAAGGAAATTCATTCAAAGAAAACATGGATCTTCTTCATTATGTCATTATCTCCCCGCCTGTCTCCTTGCCATGGGCGACTCTTATGACATTTCCAATTACAGCTCATCTTTCTCCTTTTTTTTTATCTGATGGAATTCTAAATGGAAATGTATGTTATGTTTTATTCATTGCATAATAATCTTCTTTATTTAAAGTTTTGAAATACGTGACACAATTCCAGATCTGACTTTAAAGAAGTTTCACCGGAGGAGAATGAGCCTCTGTCCCTGAGACACTAGTGAGAATCTGCACACTGAGCTTGAGCCATAATATTACAACCACAGAGACTTAGTTTCCATTGTGATGGCTAGACGACTGGGTCAAAGCATCTTCAGGATGGCTGGTCCTGCCCGGTGTCCCTGGTCTGCAGCGGTACGTCCCTAACAGAACAACCAGGACAACTTGTGAACCGCCGACAAATTCATGCAAGAGGGGGGGGGGGGGGGGGGCTCCAAGTCACTTAAAAAAAAGTTTTCTTATCTTGTACGCACAAGATTAATTCAGCATTGCAAAGGCAGGCTGTTCCTCGAAAACCACAAGTATAGCTGCTACCTGATGTCCTTCAGTATGACCAGTCAACCATTCCTGCTGATGACGACCCCGCACCTACAAGCAAAGGCTGTCAGAATCCGATTCTTCTGTGTTTGGGAGAAACACATGCTTAGGATTCCCTTTGCTGCTTAGTGGATTTTTAGGGCTCTTATAGCAGAATAGAATAGAACAGAGTAGATAAAACTTTATTGATCCCAACGGAGAAATTTGGCTCCAACATTGTAAAGTGATAATAGAAGAAAACAAGACATATAAATCAAGTTATGTTGGTGGGCACTGTGTATGAATTCTGACTTGACGATATTAACGTGCGTTGACTGTAATTCTTCAACCAATTTTTTGACATTTCAAAGTGAAAATAAAACTTTGTAAGGCCTGGTCAGTCCATTGTCTGTTTTATGGTGGCTTTGTCCATCAAGAGATTTATGGATTAACAGTAAATCATCTTGTGTAAAATGCTGTTAAAAATGGCAATTTGGGTTCCTAGAAAGGCGCTATATAAGTCCAATTTATTATTATTATTATGGCAATTTAGAATGCTGTAATGTCTCCCATTACATCATGGAGGTCCTTAACTAGTCTACAGAATGAGGGGAAACATTGAAACATAGTAGGGCAACTAAATCAAGAGAAACGCGGATAAAAAAATATCTAACCCTGCGTTTCTCTAATGTCAAAAATCGATTTTTCTAAATTTCAGATAATATCGTGATGTTGACGGAAAGAAAAATGCGGAACTCATCTGCAGAGGGCAGCGCGGCACCCGGACGGTTTACGGCGCCTACCAGCCGGGGTCGTCTTGAGGTCCGCTTTCACAGAAGCTGCAGTTGGAAGCATGTTTTAATTTAATGACTTAATAATTACGTTTAAGAGACGAACGTGAAAAGGACTGAACTTTCGACACCGTCACCCAAAAACTAACGTTAACGTTAACGGAGCAGCGAACCGGACACACCGGATCCGCTGACGGATGTCGGACCCGGATGCAGATCCGGGTCCGACATCCGTCTTTGCGGCTGACAAAGACACTGTAGCATAAAAGAACATAAAACATAACTAGATATGTTTGTATATAAATCTGACAATGATTTAGATTGATGATATCAATAAAAACAAATGTTCCTACGATACATTCCTTTGAAGTTTGAATTGTAAATGTAAAATATGTAAAAGGCGTCAGGAGTGTCGGACGTGCAGAGATGAAATAGAAACAGGTAGTTTAGTATTTATCAGAACTGATTCATGTTCTAATAACGGATTCATGTTCTAATAACTGATTCATGTTATAATAACTGATTCCTGTTATAATAACTGAATAACTGATTCATGTTCTAATAACGGATTCATGTTCTAATAACTGATTCATGTTCTAATAACTGATTCCTGTTATAATAACTGAATAACTGATTCATGTTCTAATAACGGATTCATGTTCTAATAACTGATTCATGTTCTAATAACTGAATCCTGTTCTAATAACTGATTCATGTTCTAATAACTGATTCCTGTTATAATAACTGAATAACTGATTCATGTTCTAATAACTGATTCATGTTCTAATAACTGATTCATGTTATAATAACTGAATCCTGTTCTAATAACTGATTCATGTTCTAATAACTGATTCATGTTATAATAACTGAATCCTGTTATAATAACTGATTCATGTTATAATAACTGATTCATGTTATAACTGAATAACTGATTCATGTTCTAATAACTGATTCATGTTCTAATAACTGATTCATGTTATAATAACTGAATCCTGTTATAATAACTGATTCATGTTATAATAACTGATTCATGTTATAACTGAATAACTGATTCATGTTATAATAACTGATTCATGTTCTAATAACTGAATAACTGATCCATGTTATAATAATTGAATAACTGATTCATGTTATAATAACTGATTCATGTTATAATAACTGATTCAAGTTATAATAACTGATTCATGTTATAACTGAATAATTGATTCATGTTATAATAACTGATTCGTGTTATAATAACTGAATAACTGATTCATGTTATAATAACTGATTCATGTTCTAATAACTGAATAATTGATTCATGTTATAATAACTGATTCTTGTTATAATAACTGATTCCTGTTATAATAACTGATTCATGTTATAACTGATTCATGTTATAACTGAATAACTGATTCATGTTATGATAACTGAATAATTGATTCATGTTATAATAACTGACTCATGTTATAATAACTGATTCATGTTATAATAACTGACTCATGTTATAATAACTGATTCATGTTATAATAACTGACTCATGTTATAATAACTGATTCATGTTATAATAACTGATTCATGTTATAATAACTGACTCATGTTATAATAACTGACTCATGTTATAATAACTGATTCATGTTATAATAACTGATTCATGTTCTAATAACTGAATAATTGATTCATGTTATAATAACTGATTCTTGTTATAATAACTGATTCCTGTTATAATAACTGATTCATGTTATAACTGATTCATGTTATAACTGAATAATTGATTCATGTTATAATAACTGACTCATGTTATAATAACTGATTCATGTTATAATAACTGACTCATGTTATAATAACTGATTCATGTTATAATAACTGACTCATGTTATAATAACTGATTCATGTTATAATAACTGATTCATGTTCTAATAACTGAATAATTGATTCATGTTATAATAACTGATTCTTGTTATAATAACTGATTCCTGTTATAATAACTGATTCATGTTATAACTGATTCATGTTATAACTGAATAACTGATTCATGTTATGATAACTGAATAATTGATTCATGTTATAATAACTGACTCATGTTATAATAACTGATTCATGTTATAATAACTGACTCATGTTATAATAACTGATTCATGTTATAATAACTGACTCATGTTATAATAACTGATTCATGTTATAATAACTGACTCATGTTCTAATAACTGATTCATGTTATAATAACTGATTCCTGTTATAATAACTGAATAACTGATTCATGTTCTAATAACTGATTCATGTTCTAATAACTGATTCATGTTATAATAACTGAATCCTGTTATAATAACTGATTCATGTTATAATAACTGATTCATGTTATAATAACTGATTCATGTTATAATAACTGATTCATGTTATAACTGAATAACTGATTCATGTTATAATAACTGATTCATGTTCTAATAACTGAATAACTGATCCATGTTATAATAATTGAATAACTGATTCATGTTATAATAACTGATTCATGTTATAACTGATTCATGTTATAATAACTGATTCATGTTATAACTGAATAACTGATTCATGTTATAATAACTGATTCATGTTCTAATAACTGAATAATTGATTCATGTTATAATAACTGATTCGTGTTATAACTGATTCCTGTTATAATAACTGATTCATGTTCTAATAACTGATTCATGTTATAACTGAATAACTGATTCATGTTATGATAACTGAATAATTGATTCATGTTATAATAACTGACTCATGTTATAATAACTGATTCATGTTATAATAACTGAATAACTGATTCATGTTATAACTGATTCATGTTATAATAACTGATTCATGTTATAACTGAATAATTGATTCATGTTATAACTGATTCATGTTATAATAACTGATTCATGTTATAACTGAATAACTGATTCATGTTATAACTGATTCATGTTATAACTGAATAACTGATTCATGTTATAACTGAATAATTGATTCATGTTATAATAACTGATTCATGTTATAATAACTGATTCATGTTATAATACAGAAACTACCAGAAATGTTTCCTTCTCAGAAGTCACACGATTAAACGTAGTTTTTAAAAGTATTACCTTGAAACAAAAGTATCGGATGACTCACATCATTATAATATGGTAATTACCAATGTGGACTTCAAAGAAGTTTCATATAATTCTATAATTATAATTATGCTGATAATAGCATATAATACAGTGAAAACATCAACCTATATTACCTCATTATTATCATGTTATTACAATATGAATAACCCCATATTACCATCTTTTAATTCAAATATTACATTGATATAATAATTGAACTAGTATTAGTTCAATTATTACTAAAGTATTACTGTACTGTTACCGAAGAGTTTTACCTCGTTTACGTCTTAGAACGTTTCCTCATTATTACACGGCTTTGGGTCATTATTGTACTATTATTATTATTATTATTATTATTGCCCTGTGAAAAATGTCAGTGAAATGTTACCCAAATATAACTTGTTATTATTGTTGTATTATGAGTTGTTACTTTGGTAAATACATGGTATTACTTGTAGTACCTCTTTATTATCACACTGTAACCATCTTATTACCGTTTGTCTTTTTTCTTCCTTCAGTGAGGCAAAGGCCCACATGAGATTTTTCGTAGACTGGCTGTTTGGACTTCATGAGCTAAAAATCAAGAATAAAGCTGGATATGGAACTTCCTCTAACAATCTAGGGGTTGAGACTTCTGTGTGACCGCGGGTTTTTATGTGATTAAAACAAAACCACTGGTGCCTGAAAGAAATGAGACATCGATCAGAACAATAAAATAGATCTGCGCTACTCTTCGTCTCCGGGTATCAGTATAATACAGGTAAATAAAAGCAAGGCGAGACTTCAATATCTGTTTTTTATTAATCCTGACGCTGCGGTCAGATAGAAATGTATGAGAGTTACACTTTTCAAGTGAGTTCCATGACTTGTGCAAACACTAGATGGTTTCTGGGGGAGAAGAATCCTGACGGAGACGGAAAGGAGAGACATGGAGGATGAAGAAGAAGGCCTTTTAAACCTAGATGTTGATTCTTTATGCAGTATTTATTGATTCCCAGCTTCATATAAACTGGATGTTGAGGCATAAACATAGTACATTTGAACAAAAATATAACCAATATTTACAATTATTGTATTAAAAATACAAAAAAAACAACCGATACTTACTCCACCGATTGTCTTTTTAAAAGACATACAGGTTTAAAGTAGTACAAGAAAGAATGGAGGAAAGAAGGTCGTCACCAGCTAAATGTACATTTCTCACTGACATCACACATCAAACCGAGTAGCAGCTCTAACTACTACACACATCTTTACGCTTGTACGTTTCTGTGCAACTCTTCTCCAAACAGGACTGGGCCGGCGAATATGCACAGAGTTCTTAGAGTTGAATGAAAGTGAATGATGCATCACTGAAGTACAAACAAATTATGAACAATCTATCTGCAGCCGTTACAAGAGGTACAATAACCAAAAAAAAAAAAGACCCAGGAAAGAATTATTAATGTGTCGTCCATCTTTTTTCTCTTCTAAGACTGATCAATGTGATCAGTGCGACTCAGTGATCCGAGAAAACAAAAGCTCCTTCTCACTAATCCTTCTGATTGGCAGCCTTGAAAAGAAACAAAAACCTCTTCATGTGTGAACTTCCCCACCGGAGTCCAAGAACAACACCCACAATTCAGTGGCTTCCGTGTGATGATGGCGAGATGCTAGATGCAGGCGTCAACAGGAGGGAAGCCTGTCTGAGCAGGAGCAGGACCAGTCGGCGTGTAGACGATAAACTCTACAACCGCCGGATCGCGTGACGGCCGCGGCGAGTCTGATGGTGCCGCGTGAGGCCGCGCGAGGACAGAAACAGGAAGCTTCGTCTTGTACTGAGTCTTAACACACACAAAAAAACCCTCAGGGGAAGTTTTCTATCAATAAGGCATTTCTCTTCTTCACTAGAAATATTGTTGATTCGAGAGCGCTCTTGAGACACGTGGTTGGTGACGGGAAAGACATCGCCAGGAAATGTATGCAATCGTGGCATCGTAAGGCGCTTCTGGACATTCGCAAAACGTGGCGTCGTAATCGGGTCGAGAGAGAGAGGAGCCAAATTGGAATTTGTGGGTGCATTTATTTTGAAAGGAGTATTATTATTATTATTATCGTTATTATTATAAGACTCTGTACAAGATCGTTTGTAAAACTCACATTTTACACACATTGGCAGCTTGTGAAATATGCTGATGACCACCACCCATGCTTACTGTTCACAGTTTGTATTGGCTCCTCCTCCAGCGTCCATGGCACGCTTTTAATTTGGAACCTCCAGGATTCAATCTCTTGCGCTGCAGCTGCTCTTCCTCACGTATGTGAGGATGCGCCAACGCGCTGGAGCCCAAACGTGTCGGCTCAGTTCTCAGTAGGTGGACGATCAGCTCTGTGCTTTTTGCTCAGCACCTGCAGGCGCTCACCCAGAACGCCGTTCTGTCTTTGTAACAGCGAACCGCGGGATGACGACGTAACCAGACGAGCTCCGAGGTGAGACGACAGGATGAGAAGGTTCTGACTCAAAACCCGACCGTCCAGGCCAAACGTCTGGTCACATCTACGATTGTGCTGAAAGTGCTATTTTAAAAAACATGGATTGTGTTTTTATGTATGTACTGGTATGTTAGTGTGTGTGTGTGTGTGTGTGTGTGTGTGTGTGTGTGTGTGTGTGTGTGTGTGTGTGTGTGTGTGTGTGTGTGTGTGTGTGTGTGAGAACACTGTGCATGTGGGTTGCGGGTTCTCCTCCTCCCTTTGATTCGAACCAACACTTGATGAGCTTCCAGGCCTGAATCAGGAGATAATACTGGGTTTCAAACACTCGACAGGGACAGAGCGCTTGTTTCAGTCCAGGCGGAGAAAAAGGGGGCGTCTCTCTTTCAGCCATCAGAGTGCAATCAAAAAAAAAAAAAAGTTCTAGAAGTAAAGTTGAGCCAATCGTTGTCTCTCCGTTTTAAAACGTCTGTTTTTATTTGTTCTGACTACTAGAAAATGAGAAAGTGCAGATGATGCTGCCGCGTTAACAGGCGGGTTTCCATTACTCCCAGTTCTAACAGCAACATCTCTGTGGGTCCGGTTGACCTGCCGCCCCAGGCAGGTTCTGTACTCTCTCTCTTTTCTGATTTCCAAAGTGCCAGGTGTTTCATCAGTCATCGACCTTCTCTCCATCTCTTCTTCTTCTTCACAGTATTTTTTGCATGCAGGGTCGTTCAGCCCCTGATGATGCTTTAAGGCAGGGGAGGGAGACGAGCAGAGGAGTCCTCCCATCAGGAGGGAGAGCAGGAGGAGGAGGAGGCACGTATGTAACTGATGATGAGTCTGTTGGTCTGTCTGTCGGTCGGTCTCTTCAGTCCTGCCCGTACAGACCGGGGAGGAGCTCCGAGTTACCGGGAGAGGACGTCTGATGCTGTCCCTCAGACCGCCGACACCTGCTCGTCATCTGTGGGAAGAGGACAGAGCCAAGTGTCACTCATGACCTTCACTTCCTGTTGAGATCTGAAGAGGAGAGCAGCAGCAGTCGGAATGAGAATCTGCCTTCTGACTGGTTCATCGGGACTTTAGATCAAACGTGTTCCCGGATCACGCAATTATAGTTTTAGCCGAAGGTTCCCGGAATCCCAATCATGTCAACTTTCATCAAACTGAACCTCCAGATGAAGATGTGTCTCATTCCCATCTGCTCCTGCTCTGGTCCACATGATCGGCGCTGGAGCTCAGGTTCTGTAGCAGCCACATTTGAAACATCACCGTCAGTCACTTCCTGTCAGTCTGGGTTTTGTTCAGACATTTTTTCCGGTCCGACGGTGGCAACAGATTTTGTGCTTTTTTCTTTACGTGACTAAAGGAAGAACTTGTTCTGGTCCTACAATATGACAGGATGTTCCCTGTGACGGGTCCACCCTCAGGATTAAAGGTGTGCTGGTCAAATATTTAAAGGGTGCATCTAAATATATAAATATGTGATGAAATGATGACTTCAGACCATAATTAAAGCAGAATATTATTATTTGTTCTCTTCTGCCTTCCTTTGATGTAAACTTGTGTTTTTTTGTGCTGATGATTGACTGAACCTTTGAGGTCCAGGTCGGAGATCAAGTATCTCAGGACCTTTTGATCGTCTCTCTCACACGGCGCCCTCTAACTTTTACTTCTAGTAAGTCTCTGGAAAAATGTTCTGTCTCAAAGTCTGCCTTCAGCACAGCTCATCTTCTTCACAGAGCAGAGATCCGAAGGACCAAACTGTTTTTCTCCAGACGTGTCTTCTACAAATATATTATACAAACATATTTTCCTAAAAGCCCAGCACATCTTTCAAAAAGGAGATTTGTGGACCCTCCAGGTTTGTGTCGCTGTGGGAGCCTCATCACGACGCTTGTCACGTTGTTCTGGGTCTGGGTCACATCTCTGAACATGATGCGTTCAGGGACAGTTCATAAGCCAGTTTACAGGAAATACGTGTTCTGAATGTCCGTTCTGATTATTACGAGCCTGGGTTGGATTTTACTTTTTAACTCTCTGCTTGTTCATTTCCATCCCTGTAATTCTGCTGTTGGACTTTTATGGGCTCCGTTTCTACAGAACACACAAGTTGAAGACATTAATATCAGACTTGGTGAGGAAAGCCTGTGACAGCTGCGTGCATGAAGCGTGCTGCTGCCATGAACAGAACTCGCTGTGGGCGGGTCGGGTGCGTGCTGGTGCAGGAGGATGGAGGTGCAAGTTTTCAGGCAGCATGGGTGAGAGGACCCTGAGGACACGGCGCCGGCTGACGGCTGCTGTTCAGCACAGCGTGAGGCGGTGAGAATGTGTGGTGGTGAGGTTCTGGTCGGACCAGTATGGCTCATGCATGATGACGGGGTTAAAGGCGAGGGTCCCACTCCAAATGAACAATTCCCACATCATAAAATACAAAATGACTGAACATCACTTTTTTTAAGGAGGGAGGAGATTTGGGGTGGGGCCGGTCCTCGCGGTATGTGAGGGGGGTGGGGGTGGGGTCAGTCCGTGTGTGAGGTCCCGTTTACATGCAGGTTCACTGGAGTGGAGTGGAAGGGGGGCAACCTGATAAATGAGTTTTTACCTGCCTTTGGGGGAGGGGCCCTGCCTGCCAACCCCCATACACACTCTCATGGTCTGGGAGTCCCTGGTGAATGCTGGGCCACTGGCTTCCTCAGAGCCACTAGTTTGGAACACAAGGACTCACCCTCCTCTTCTTCCTCAGCGTCTGGTTCCTCGGCAGGTGAGCGTGTGCGGTGGACGCCGCCCCCCCTCTGTTTGGCCCCCTGGTGAGCTTGGTGGGAGTCGGGCGACTGAGTGACCATGCGCGAGCGCTGCAGGGCCGTGGTGTAGTCCGGCGGCCGGCGGCCCGTGTGGGTCGACGTGGACGTGGGAACAGACGGGGCCAGGTGCTGGCCTTCGGCGAGGTCTGAGATGGACAGGGCCGTGTAGCCGGGGGGAGTCGGGGGAGGCTCGCGGTAACGGCTCTCTTTCCGGGCTGACGGGACACAAAAGAGAGGAAGATCCAGATGAAGATGATGACAATATTAATATCATTATGATTACAATATTACGATTACGGTTATTACGATATTATTATAATATTCTAAATTGTAGAGAAAGGACAGGAAATGATGTCATTACATCATGTGATTCTTTAACCCCTACATCACACCAGAGGAGGAGCTTACACTGCGTATAATAAAGGAATAGTTCAAAGATTCTCTGTGGAGTGAGTTAATTGGTACCGCTGACATGAAGAAACGTTCCACATGTTAGTTAGTTCAGCATAGAGACAGGAAGGAGCAGAACCATCAAGCCCGGCTCAGTCCAAAGGACACCTCAACGCTCAATCATTGATGTTATATTTTGTTGTTAGTAACAAGTTTTTTGTTTTATCAGACACTAATCACAATCTAACTAATCACATCACAGAGGCTTTTAACAAAAAAGGCTTTAAATAGGGAACACAGCCCTTCATCAGGGTTTAGGAGTGAGAGTGTCGTCACTCACAGATCAGGCCTTTGCCCCCGGCAGTGATGGGCGACGGCGAGGGCCGGCCGAGCTGCTTGGCCTCCTCTGACCCGGTGGATGTGATGCTACTTGTTTCTGGGTCGGCGTTGACGTCCTTCCCTCCTCTCCTCTTGATGGTGCCGGTATCTCCCTCGGAGTCTTCTCCCCAGTAGGCAGCTGAGGATGACGAGGAACTAGCGGACGCCCAGCTCCCCCTGGCCTGGGCGGCCCACAGTGCAGCAGGTCCCCCTAATAACGCTTCCGAGCCACCGGGAGTGAGCCCACCGATGCCGCCTCCGCCAAACGCTAATGTCTCCCAGCTCCGGCCCTGCTGCATGGTTTGGATGTTGTCATGGGAACCGGAGGAGCAGGAAGTCCAGGAGCCGCGGCCGCTGTCTGCAGCGTCGAGGGAGACGCGGTCCCCCTGATCCTGAGTCAACTCCTCGGAGCTGGGCGAGGACAGGACTGTAGGGCAGCCGGTGTAAATGCTCCGGCAGTCATGCATCGATGAGTACGACCTGTGAGACCCAACAAACCAAGACCTTCAGGGTCGGATAAACCAAACAGACGATATGAAACCTACGGAACCGCGACCGTTCTGAGTTTCCTACCCGAGGCTGTACTGATCGGGGTCGGTAGTGGTTCTCCGCTCCAGCCGCTGCCCCCCTATATGAGACTCTGCGACCACTCCAGAGTGACGGAGCCTCCTCTCCTCCTGGGCCATGTCGAAAGAGGAGTTACTGACGAGGCTGGAGCGAGAGGAGATCTCGCTGTGACCAGAGTCTGAGTAGGCGTCTCCCACCCGGTTATAACCTGGAGAGAGGAGGAGAGGATTCGTAGAAGATGTTCAACATAAAATCCTCCTTATCTCATAAGTCTCAACCCTAAAACAAAAAGCATGAGAAGAAATCTGATTGAACTAATCATAAATCTCTAATTCATATACTTTTTGTCTTTCAGTCTCCGTTTCCTGTTTCGGTAAAACAGCTGGTTTTAATGTTATGGCTGATCAATGTATTTTCTATAATTCACCACTATTTGCTGAGACTCAGCCCCTTTCAACCTTTATCACCTCCATGACATCAGGTGTCTGAGGAGACGAGACAAGTCTTAAAGGAACAGTTCAACACAAAATCTGAAAATAAAAAATCACATCTTTATCTGATCCATGCTGCTGTTTTTATGCTGCTGTTTTTATGCTGCTGTTTTTATGCTGCTGTTTTTATGCTGCTGTTTTTATGCTGCTGTTTTTATGCTGCTGTTTATCTGTCTGGATTGTTGTGGATGTGACTCTGAGTAGAACACATCAGCCGTAGCGCTTTATGCCTTTTTCTAAAAGCACTTCCCTTGACTCAAAGTGCCATAAAGTACATTTGAAAAGCGCGATAGCCGTTGGTGTTTCCGGGCTTGATGACCCGGTGACAGCAGGAACAACTCTTTACTCTTTGTGTTGATGCCCAGAAGGAAGTGAGGGTCTTCTCATGAACACACTCCATACTCTGAAGCTCACAGAAACATGAGGGAGCTGTCCCTTTAAATGATTTCACACAGCTCCGGCTCTAAGAGTGAGGAGAAAACGTGAGTCGGGTGAAGATCCGACTGATGTGGACCCCCCCCCCACCAGGTGACTTAATTGAGCTCAGGCGGAAGGGGAGAAACCAGAACCTACAGGACCGGCGAGGTTTCCTCTTAAATGAAGCAGCGGCTCCAGAAGAGTACTGAGGGCTCTGAAGTCTGCAATCATATGATTCTTCTGAATCTCTATCTATTCTCTTTATGTATTAAAGATAAAGTTGTGTGACCGCTGAACGTTGTCAGACTCGTTTCATAAAACAGTCGGCCATTCATTAATCATTCATCAACACTGTTATATACGACAGCCCCAGAGCATTCTGGGAAATGAAGCTCTAATATGATTAAGTTATCTGACCTCCTAACTATATCTGTATCCTGTTTTATGTTTATGTTGTTTTTATGTGTTTTTGTTGTTATGTTCCTGTCATTTTTGTTATTGCGTTCATGTTGCGTTCATGTTGCGTTCATGTTGCGTTCATGTTGCGTTCATGTTGCGTTCATGTTATGTTCATGTTGTGTTAATGTTGTGTTAATGTTGTGTTAATGTTGTGTTAATGTTGTGTTAATGTTGTGTTAATGTTGTGTTAATGTTGTGTTAATGTTGCGTTCATGTTGCGTTCATGTTGTGTTAATGTTGCGTTCATGTTGTGTTCATGTTGTGTTCATGTTATGTTCATGTTAATGTTGTGTTCATGTTGTGTTCATGTTGTGTTCATGTCGTGTTCATGTTGTGTTCATGTTGTGTTAATGTTGTGTTCATGTTGTGTTCATGTTATGTTCATGTTCATGTTAATGTTGTGTTCATGTTGTGTTAATGTTGTGTTCATGTTGTGTACATGTTGTGTACATGTTGTGTTCATGTTGTGTTCATGTTGTGTACATGTTGTGTACATGTTGTGTACATGTTGTGTACATGTTGTGTTCATGTTGTGTACATGTTGTGTACATGTTGTGTTCATGTTGTGTACATGTTGTGTACATGTTGTGTACATGTTGTGTACATGTTGTGTTCATGTTGTGTTCATGTTGTGTTCATGTTGTTTTTACGTTGTACGCTGCAGACTACCAGACGTACATCAAAAGCTCACCTGGTCACATTTGGTGGTGAAATTGTCATGAACTTATCTCCAACTTAAAGTAAAGTTAGTTTTCCTGCAGGAGTAACAGCAGTTTGGTAGAAGCACAGAAAGGATGGACCGTATCATTAAAACCACTAACAGACTCTTTTATGTGGCTGAACATTGAAGAAAATCGGGCACTGGATCAACCACTAATGCATCTATGAAAATACATGAAAGCCCCAGGGCATTCTGGGAAGTGTAGGGTGAAGGAATGCCACAGAACTGACTTCATCCAAGAAAGATAATACTAACCCTAACACTATCAACCTTTTGTCAGCTATATTTCTAATAACTGTCTTTATTGTTTTAGACCCTATTGAGTCGACATTATCTTCTTTATAAAGTCTGGGTATAAAAGTGTTACATTACATTTGAATCACTCTGAGACATGAGGTCATCAGGGATGAGGAACCAGACTCTTTTACTCTTGAAGGTGTGAGAACAGAATGAGATGGTTTCCTCCGCCTCTCCTCATCAGGTGAGACTCTGAGCACCAGCTGCCTGTCAGATGAACTAGTGAATGTTGTCAGAATCCTCTTGTGAACTGGTATGAAGCATTAAGGTTGGAGATGAGGTGAATCCCCTCCTGGCAGAAGAATATTTTTACATAATATCGTTTCTGAAGTGTCATGCAATGCGTGCAGGCAGCCACCAGGTGGCGTGTGTGACTCGTGACTGAGGGGAGAATGCTGTAGGATGATGTGAGAGGGAGGGAGGATTATTGGCTTACCCTTCTTGGGCGAGCTCTGTGGGGAGGTGGGAGGGGAGGAGAGCTGGGAGGAGGCGTTGGACACGGTGTCCTCTGGCTGTCTGCGGTGCCTGTCGCTCGCCTCCTCGGAGAGAGAGAGGATCTTCTTCAGAGACTGAGGGGAGCTGGTGCCTGTGAACATTGGAGGGAGACAAGTTATCAGGAGGAGCGCTGGCGTTCCCTGAGGGAGGCGGGATGCTGAGCTGCATTGTGAGCACGTGTTAGTTGTCAGAGCGCCTCTAGGGGGCAGTGCTGTCAAAGAGGCCGGGAACTCGCTCTGTAACATGCTCTGCTGCTGTAACATTGCAATTTCCCCATTGTGGGACTAATAAAGGCTATCTATCTATCTATCTATCTATCTAAATGCTGCCTCTGCTATCTTCAAATAACAGGATGAAGAGGAGGGAAGAAGGTGATGGCGGCGTGTGAGAGATGGAAGCTCCAGGAAAGAACAAGGGATGGGATGTGGGTTTGCAATGAACTGTTCAGACAGTCGATGGACGCTGTGATTTGTTTGACTTCCCTATGCTGCGGTTCTTGGAGCTCGTGGTTCTTGGGTTATGACCACGGACACAAAGGTAAAGTGAAAGTGAGCTTTGGTGTGAAACCATGATGTCTGCCTCTCTACACAAAAATACCTGCTGTGTAAGAGAACAAGTCAACCAGACGGACTCATCATGTCACAACAGATTGGTATCATGAAGATCTCCCATCGATAAATCCAACCGTCGTTAGTGAGAAACTCCCGCTTTGAATTACAGATTGGATCTCAGAGGAGGAAGGTGAGTCCTCGTCTTCCAAAGTGTTGGTTCTGAGGAGGCCAGGATTAAACAGGGCCTCCCAGACCAGGAGTGTGTGTATGTGAATACCTGTGTGTGCATACGTGTATGTATGTGTGTGTGTATGTACGTGTGTGTGTGTAAGTGTATATATGTGTGTATACGTGTATATGTTTGTGTACATGTGTGTGTGTCTGTGTGTATATGTGTGTGTACATGTGTGTGTAAAAGATGTGTGTACGTGTATGTGTGTGTATTTACATGTGTGTATGTGTATATGTGTGTGTAGGTACTTGTGATTGTGTACATGTGTATGTGTGTGTATTTACATGTGTGTATGTGTATATATGTGTGTAGGTACTTGTGATTGTGTACATGTGTGTGTACATGTGTGTATACATGTATGTGTGTATGTGTGTGTACATGTGTGTGTATGTACATGTGTGTATGTATATGTGTGTATGTACTTGTGATTGTGTACATGTGTGTATACGTGTATGTGTGTATGTGTGTGTCAACAATAAAACACACTCCTCAGGTACTGATTGGTAACTCAAGGACGATAAGTGACCTTACATCGGATCCAGGATCAAGCCCTGACCTTGAGAGCTTCTCATGGAGGTCAGCTTTGAACGTGAACCATCAAGATCAATTCTTCTGACAGGAGGAAATATTGATTGATGTTCCTGTAAACATCTTATATAACTGCTGACTGAGGGACACATTCAAACTTTTAAAACTCATCAGAAATTCAAAGAGCTTACCAAAAGGTGGCAGATCCTTGACCGGCACTTTCTTGCGAGAGGGGTAGAGGGCCACCGCGGGGACCTGGAGGGCCTGATTTCCTTTGGCTAACTGGCCCCTCTGTTGGCTAGCAGCTCTGGACACCACCGGGGAGGTATCTGGTCGTTTCCCACCGGCATTTTTGGGCACTGCTGGGGATGAGAGGAGAGAGTGGATCACCTAGTTAGGTTTACGGCTTTAGGTGTATGAGGGGGCTGGTGGGGAGAAAACTAGATAGTCGGAGCCGTCGCTCTGCCTTAGCTCGCTGAGAATCTCTTCGAACACTGCTGCCATCTTTCCATCGGTGCATTAGCAGAGGACGGTGTTGGCAGTAACTTCTGGAATGCGGCCAAGTGTTTCAGTTATTTTGATTCCTTTGTGCGAGAGTGAGTCTTCCTCCTGCAGCGGTCCTACACTGCTCGTCTCTGCTATGAATGCTGGGAGTATGTGAGCGTCTCCAGAGAAATATGCTCTAAAACAAAACCTAAAGATTGAATGTATCAGTGACAGGAATTCCCTGCGGGGATATTCCACTGTTTATCCTTTCCTATCATAACATCTCTATAGTAGTTTTATAGTGTGTGTGTGTGTGTGTGTGTGTTGAGTGGCGTCACACACTCACGTGTACTGATGGAGGGCTCACACTGCAGCGACAGCGTCTGCAGGTTCTCTTCGTTCGTCTCCAGGCTGAGTTTGGAGAGGTACTGTTTGACCTTTCTGGCCATCTGGGCGTCCTCGTAAAGCTTTTTGGCGTTCAGGAAGGAGCTGCGGCGAACCCGCTTCTTGTGCCCGCCTGCCTGGGTTACGTCGAGCACGGCTGCGTTGGCACTGCCCTGGCTTAAGGAACTGATTGGATCCAGAAGGGCGACATGCAGAGACGGGATGGCGGACGCAGACACAACAGACAGAATAGAGAGAGACTGGTTAACGTCCTGCTGAGTGTGGGAACCAGGTTTAAGGAGGAGGGTTCAGGTTGTGCTAGCGGTCCAGACGGGGAGCGCTGTATGTAGCATGGACATGCAGAGAGCAGCTTCGGGCTTTTCTCTCAACTCCAAAACATTCCAGACATTCCAGGCAGGAGGGGTGGGGGGGCTGTAGTAAAACAAGGAGGAGCAGAGAGGAGGAATTCTACCAGCGTAGCGCCGTCAGGGTTTACATTTCTGTGGCCTGACTCAGAAGTGGACGTCATACAAGCTGCTCTCACATGAAAGCGTTCGGATGTTCCTTCTTATCGATGAAAAGATATGGGATTTCTTTTCCACAAGGAAAACATCGGATCTAGATGTTGCTTCTGAACCATCATACACAACCAGATACGATATTATTACTTTCATATCTTGGAGCTGTGATTTGTATATTAAAGATTATTGTCTTATAATCTCCTTTTTTCTTTTTCTGTGAATCAATATGCTCCATATGTCTCTAATTAAATGTCCTACTTTAAGTTATTTGCTCAACGAGACCACAGAAATGCAAAGCGTGATGAGAAGAAAACCCAGAGTTTGTGTGTCTGTAGGATCGGACCAGATAAAACCAGAGACGGGTCAAACATCTGAGACTGAAGCTTCATGCATACCGTTAGTTAAAACATCACAAAGGTCACATATGCTAATGTCAGACCAACACATTTTCTGGACCTACTCATTCTGGGCAGTGTCAAAAGGGATTGGAGCCTATCCCAGCTGACTGGGTCTCCTACACAGGGCCGCTCACAGAGCTCAACGAACCCTCACATTCATCCCTGCAGGCAAACGAGTCTCTGATCCACCGACACTGCAGAGTCTCGGCGCGTGGGAAAGAGCCCATGCACACATGCCGAACGTGCAAACTCTGCTGGATTTGAACCCAGAAATCAGGTGAAATCAGTGAGGAAGTTCTCTTCATTATCCTCAATGAATTACTGTTATGTGTAGGACATTTTACATGTTTTCCGTTCCAGCCTGAGCGAATGGTTGATCCGTGAATCATCTGATAACGTGTTTGTAAGTAACTCATGAAGATTTGAACATATATCAGAGGACGTTTTGTGGGTGTTTGGGTCCTGGGGAGGGCTGGAGGTGATTCTACTGAGGTTTGACCAGTAGATGGTATGGATCCAGTAGTATTTCTTCATACATCTTACTATGGCGGCGCCATCAGCTGCCCGCTCTGCCTCTGACGGCTTTTCCTGCGTAGTCAAAGTCGTGTCGGCGGGCGTCTATGTGAGTAACTAGTCAGTCAGGTCACGGTGTCGTAAAAGCAACCTTAGTCTAAAATGTTAAATAACCTAACATCCGCGGTCGTGACCTTTGGTCCGTTCGGCGACCTTCAGTCGGAGTTAGTCCGTGACTTCACCTCTAACGGGTTAATGGAAACAAGAAAAGGGCAAACTTGAAAAAGGGGGCTGTGGTGCAGGGAGGGCGAGAGGCTGAGGTTCACCAGACTTACCCTAGACTTCTCCATTTCTTCTTCCTAGAGGTTTGGGTGCCATGAAAAGAGAAGCGTGGAGGGAAACGGGTGGACGAGTAGAGAAAGAGAAAAGGAGACACAGCTTAGGAGGAGAGACCACCGAGATCACCAGAGAGAAGCACATTTCACCCACAGAGAGAGGGAATCAAATGGAAACACCAGAGAGCCACGGTCAGACAAAGACACACTGTGACAGCGGCGCCGGACACATCTGAAGCCAACTGTGTGCGGGGAGACAGCTGCCACAGGAAACAGCTGCCGACAGAAGAGCGGGATGCACAAGGACCGAACGGATGTGAACCCGCCGACCCCACAGTTTTTGGTTCCTCGCCGAGGCGCCGACTCGTCTCACTCGGAGTCAAGGACCCGTATTTATGTCATATATGGTGCTGCTTGTGGAAAGGTGTCTTACCTGGTCCGAAACATGAGGGCGGGGTCCATGTTGACGGAGGCCATGCGACCAACATGGCGAATTTCTTTGGCGATCATCCTCAGCTTCTCAAAATTCACCAGGCCGTCCACTTTAGAGTCGTTTCCTGAGGAACGGGAAACAATCACAGGTTAGACAGCTGAGGAACCAACACCTTCAGAACCGGACACCAAACTCTGGCTTCAGACCGACACATCCAACGGTTTCAGGAACTGCAGAACCACATCTGTGACTTAAAGTCCAAAACGTCTCAGCAGCAAAGAGGTTCCACTCCTCCTCGGCTGAAGGCTAAACCCAGCCTCTGGCGCCGACCGCAGCCCTTCTCCGGCTCTTTTTACACACATTACACAACAGCGCCGTAGAACCCACTCCATGACGTCTTTGTTCCCGCCGAACAGAACAGCAGCAGAACAATGCTGGTCCAGTGTGCTCAATGAGAGCGGCAGATTCTGAGGGCCACAGAGACGTGAGGTTCAAAACGGCGGCGGTGGCGTCTTGTGTGATATCACGCGTACGCCTTGAGCGGTACGTCGTCAACAACGGATGACGTGGAGAATTCCTTCTTCTTCCTTCTTACTTGGCAGCCGATCTCCTCCTCTGCCCAGAAGGTCAAGAGCTTCTTCTTCATTAGAAGATTTTCTTCTTCTGTGAATCAGCTGCTCACTGTTTAAAGTCTCATGGTTGAGAGTCGCACACGTGAAAACATCCCGTCCCTGTCTGCTCTTATACCTCAGGATTATACAGATGTCCGCTTCACCTCTCTATCTGCCTCCTCCCGTCGCATCAACTCATAGTTAAAGTCTATTTTCAGGGTCGACTTTCCTAAAAATAAGTAAAGTAACTAGTTATGAGCTAAAGTCTACTATTTTAAAGTCACAAATCTAGTTAATCTAGTCTGGTCTGGCCTAGCAGACCGATGACATCACAGCCTCCCACATGACAAAATTCACAAGAAGTAAAATGAAAGAAATATAAAACTGAAACAGCCTGAAACGCAGGAGTCATTAAAACCAGTCACACGTAGTAGAAGTTCAAACATGACATTTATAATCTCGTCTGGGAGAAACATGAGATGTCCAAAGAGAGGGCATCAGCTGTGACTCGTTCACGTCACCTACCTTCATGCAGGAACGTCAGGTCCTTCTTGATGACAGGGAACAGGGGGATGATTGGCGGCTGGAGGTTCTGATTGTTGAGGACATTCCTGTACTTGGCCATGTTCCTTGACGGGTCGAAGAGGTCCTGCAGGTCCCCAAACAGCTTTTCATACTTGCTGGGTAGCTTCTCCCAGGTTCCCCTCAGTCTGGACACTGGAGCCAGGTTCAGACCGCTTAGGGAGGAAACACACCAAACATGAGATTGAGTTAATCAGGTTCTACTGAGATGGTCAATCACGGCTCCTCCCTCCTAGAGATCACGGCAGCAACTTTTCATTCCTTTTCCTTCATGTCCTCAATCATCACATCCATGTTACCCCACTTCCTTCTGCCGGGCAGATCTCTCCTGAGAATCCTCCTCCCAACAAGTCCTGCATCTCGTCACCTCATCAAACAGCCCAGCATGTAGCGTCGCTCTGATGATCAGCAGTTCCACCACCTTCATCCTCAAGCTTCCTGCGTCTTTGTTAGCACAACCATGTGTGTCCATACATCTGAGCTCGTCTCATGACCATCTTCTACGCCTTCACTCTCATTCTCCCCCTGTGTGTGGAGCTACCCTGCTGTTCACACATCTCTTCTCCTGCTTCATGTTGAGGTTCGTCACCTGCATCCATCATCCAGACTCATACTGCTGCTCTCCTCCTCCTCCGCCATCCTCTCACTCTCAAAGATCTCTCTGAACTAACTGGTCAGAAACTTACCACATCTTACTCAGACACTTCCAACCTTCACCAGGCCACCTTCCTGCCTTCTTAACTTCAAGCCCTTCATAGCAGCTCTCACCTCATTCCACCCTCTGCTTCACAACCATCCAATCATCCCTCTCTCCCTCCCTCTCTCTCTCTCTCTCACTTCTTCTACACACATGAAAATCCATCCTGTCCTGCAGGAATGACATCCTGAAGGCCGTTAAAGCAGAGCGGCTGGTCTGATTCCACCCCCCAGCACGCCCTGCTCCTGGGCCACTTTAATCAGGGCATGGAGCCTTAGAAGCGCCGACAGCTGCCGTTGGTTCATCAGCGGGCCAGACGGCAGCAGTGGAACCAGAGATCTCCCGCTGTGATTAGGAGCTTATCTTCTTACTTTGAAGAAATAGGGATATCAGTTTCTTCATGTTGTCCTGGCAGGTCCAGATCACGTTCTTCCTCTTCTGTTACAGGTGGGCAGAAGAGGCTCCGCCTTCCTTTTCCTTAACCTTCCTTTTGTAGCATAGTTGTAGCATCGTAGCATTTTGTAGCAACTTTGTTAAATTTGTCAAAAGATTTATTTTAGGTTTGACCTGCTTCTGTTTCCCTCCTCTACTAATCCTGGTTCTGACTATTATTAAATATGTTTTTTAACTCCTCTCCCCCTGCAGTCGTGAGGACACAGCACCAGGTCACGGAAAAGATTGAAGGTATTATTACAGGAAGGGACATTAGAATTGAGTTTGATAATAGCAGACGTAGAGATATGACACTTTAAACCCGTCTCACCTGATGATGGCGAACATGGAGTTGAAGTTCTTGCATTCTCGGCAGTGCAGGGCGATCTTGATGAAGTGCTTGATGTTCTTCATGCGTTTGAGCTGATTGGGCTCTTGCGTCACCTCCGTGGCCACCCAGAAGGTCTCGTGGTTGATGGCCTCCTCGAAGCGCTTCAGGCTGGTGGAGCCCGTCTTGGAGCGCAGCTTGAACAGGTCGTCGATGTACTCCGTGGGCTCGATGGCGCAGAAAAGCTCAAAAGCCCGCATGGAGAGCTGAGTGGCGACTTCTACTGTACTGAGCTGCAGCAGGGAGATCTGTCCTTCTCTCAGGAGGTCCTGAGCATCCTCGTCTGAGCACAACGTCTCCGTCTCCATGTTGCTCTTTAGGTAGTATCTGATGAGAAGAGGAGAATGTGGTTATTGACACATCTGGTTAACAAGTGTTAAAATTCACTGTTGAACTCCTTTGATGGCGGATTATTCACTTTCATCTCTTCTGCTTCCTGCTGCTCTGAAGGCAGGATTTAACACTTCTTCTTTTATTCGATCTCATTCTAAACTTAATACATTTATCTATATTTGCCGTCTTACAGACTCAATCACTCCTTTTCAAAGCGGCCAAACACGGAACTCTTCACCCTCATTATGAATCCACCCAGAATGATACTAATATATAAACTCTTTTGAAAATTGGTTTTGGCCTTAAGTCTTATCGTCTTATGATCCGCGGTAAAAGTTGGTTCATTTTCACGGGTCCTCGACATGAAAATATAAATGTCTGAATATAAAATCAATGCAGCTTAACTGCAAACTGTTTAACTAACTGTTAACTGTTTGATGCAACCTTATTACGTCAGAGCCACAGCAGAAATAAGAACAAGAACAAAATGGAAAACAATGATTTGAATGAAAAGGGCCGGCGCTCGCTGATCCAAATAAAAACCTCCTCACCTGCCACTCAGCTGGATCCTGTCGGCGAGTTTGGACAGCTGGTCTGGTAGCCTCCTCTGCTTGATCACGCCCTCCGGCGTGACGGACACCTCGCACAGCGAATAGGCATCTGCTGCCGCAGTCAGGGCGAACTCCCTGATCGCCTGGGCCACCACCTCCTTAGCAGTCGTGTCCTTCCCGATCATGATATATCGAGACTGCTGGTCGGCCTTGAAGACTCGTAACACCTGATCAGACATATCTGCGAATGAAGCATCAACGATATTTATCAACATAAAGTATGAATTATGCAAACATCAGCGTTGTGATTTATGCCGCTAGAACGATCCAGAGCAGGTCTTCCCAGCAATCCCACCGAGCAGAAGCATCCCAGCATCTTTGCAAAAGATCGATTCCTTGGTCTGATCACAGCCCACACAGATTATACGACCCAAACTCTCCAATGCAGAACCATCACCCATGCTCACGGGCCCAGAGAAAATTCACAGGTCATGTATGTGCAGACGACACTAGAGGAGGTGATTGAAGCCTCTTAGATAAGGAGGCTGACAACGTGGACAGAAGTGAGTGTGTGAGAAGAAGCAGGATCAATGAAGATAAGGAACTCACTGGACAGGACCGGCACTGAAAGAGCGCAAACATGTGATGGACAGGAGTTAATGAGATAACTCACAATACGTTGACTTTCTATCATGTGACATGAGAGAAATCTGACACTCAAATATCTCCTTAAGATGTTGGTTGTTTTTATTCTAATGAAGAAGAAGTTTTAATCAGAAGTATTTACAGACGCACTGTGAGTCATCAGATGACAGAATTATTTGAAAGTCCGTTAAGTCAGCTCATGTCTGACCTCAGATACTACTCAAACAAAACCAGATGAGAGGCTGTATGTTTGTAGTTGAGGGGTTGTGATCACACGACCTTCTACTGCTGAAGGCCATCATGTAATAAGATCCAAGCAGAGGGATAATTGCTTTTTCAAATTAATCCTCTGTGCAATGTTTGAGTCTATAAATGTTGCCTTCTTAAATTGTTCTTAATCCAAGCTCAAATAAATCACTTTCCAAGGTTCCAAAATATTAAAATCTCTGAAAAGGAAAAAGCTTATAAAAGAGGTACCGACATTTTTAATTAGGCGGTTATGACCGGACTCGTTAGAACTTCTCTGGAGACGCTGGAGTCAAATGTTGGGGCAGAGTTTAATACACACCAGGCTGGTTGGAGGAGAGTTTAATACACACCAGGCTGGTTGGAGGAGAGTTTAATACACACCAGGCTGGTTGGAGGAGAGTTTAATACACACCAGGCTGGTTGTTGAAGTCCAGGATGCGATGGTGAGACTGCAGGAGGTCCGGGTTTGACGACGAGAGGTTTCCACTAACGGGCAGAGGTGGTGGGATTTGTTTGGACTGCTTCATCCCCACGATGCTGTCGTCCTGCGATTGGCCTACGCAAACGTCACTATGGAAACAAGAAGGGGAAGAATGTGAGCGAGGGAGATAGCAGTTCTGTGAGCAGTAGGCAGGGGGCGCTGTAAGAGCTGGCAGGAGCTGGAGGCTGCTGATGCCTCTGGCTGTGTAATCCATCCACTACAGAATGTTGTACAGGAGGTGCAGCCGTGTTTAACACATGATATCGGCTGAGTGGGATCCATAACGGCGTAACAGAGCAGTAATATTCATCTCTGCCCCTGCATCATTACAAGAAAAGTAATCAGGATTCTTTCTGAGACCAGATCAGCTGTGGACTTTGATGCCTCCAGTAACATCTGCCTGTTTCAGGCCATCAATTAAGAAATCAGACTATCAAGATCCAAAACCCTTCTGATAATTTAGGAGAAAGGGCCCAATCTGTCTGCTGCTTCCACTCAGCACATGTTTGGCCCGGTGAAGAAACCCACTGTGGGCGTACACCGACACTTGGCGGCGGACCGGCAGCACCAGAAGAGGAGGAGCAGCGTTGGTGAGTGTAATGTTTAAGGATCTTAACGATCCGATGATCGTTAAGATTGTTGTTTGGTGGTTTGATGATGTTGGACCTGTTGGTACCGTTTCCGTGAGTAGGGAGGGTTTCTGTAGCTGCAGAGTCCCTGTGAAGGTGTTAGAGGGCAGTGTGATTATGGGAGTATGGCGTTGAAGACCAGGTGGAAAACACACCAGGTGGAAAGTACATGACAGCATGGAAACTTATTTCCTCCAGCTTCTCCACATCTCCATGACAGTCACACATAACATCAGCAGCTTGTTTGGTCTCATTACTTGTAGGGTTTAGGTGGCAGAATGCTGGTGAGAGTCTTGTCGAAGATCTTCTTCAGCTTGTTGCGTCCTCCCACCGTGTTGCTCTTTGCCTTCTTGCTGACCTTCTCCAGACCCATCACCTGCTCCACGTCCACCGCCAGGTCAGGGATGGAGTAGCGGCTGGCCTTCTTGATGTCTCCGATCTTCGGGAGGTGGGGCGCGCCGTTCTTTCGGTCATGCTCTTCATCACCATCCAGATCGTGTTCGTGTTCCGGCCTGGTTAGCAGATCTTTAAACACTGGACCACAGGAGTGAGGAGACAGAAGTAGGCGGAGGACAGAGACAGGTATTAATGAAAACACTTTAAAAATCATCTAAGAAGTGTCTACAGCAGGAATCTATCCGGTACCTGCTGATTAATTAACCCTTTAATGTCCTCACCAACAAGAAAACGTGAACGGAAAGAGATTTCTTTGGGGGGGGGGCATTTATTAATTTAATATCTTGGAAACTCTAAAATAACCAAAAAATTACAAATTGTTTGATCAAGTATGATTTTAACAAACATCAAACGTAAACAATATTACTTCATCATAATATTTTGTATTTCATGAGAAAAGGAAATAAAAGAATGTAAGTGGAGTCTAACTGCATACAAGATGAATGAGTTCTCCTCCCTCCACTCAGCTGGTGATCATCTCCACCAGAGGGGGTCGGGCGAAGGATAAATCGGACAAAGTGTTGAATTGGTTAGCCAGATACTTTACCTAAAAGGTTTGTTTTCACAGTTATGGATAAGTGGGTGTTGTTCTTCAGAATCTCGTTGGCTTTGCTGAGCTGGACATTCTCAAAGTTCTGCCCATTGACCTCCAAGATCTGCAGAAAGAAGAGAAAGCAGATAGACTTAGTTTGTCACCAGTAGCAGAAGAATAAGAGACAGACGAGCGTCTCATTGCCTCCCCCTCTCTTCTTCAGTGAAGCAGCGATGCTACTTCTAATAAAAATCTATCACTCACACTTGTGTCCAGCTCTTATCCCCCGGCCTGTTTCACATGTGACATTTAGTCCAGCACACGATGTTAGCGGGTCAGGTCACCTTCAAATCCTCTCGTCTCTGTCTAACGGCTTAACCTCTGCATACAGGTCAGGTATTTGCATTTCTACACGCTCTGCTAAGCAGCATCTGCAGCTCCTCCTTAGTGGAGGAGGAAATCACCTCTGACAGAACAAACGTCTGTGTGGGATCAGCAGCGAGACGGCCTGTGGAGATCACCACTACACTGATAGTGGACTGATAACTGAAGACGTGGTACTGACACTTTACCCATGAATGATAGCGCCGTTGTGAGTGACAGCAGAAACTGAAGCGGATAAAAATGGAAGGTGAGAGTGTTTGAGAAAACATGAAATCCACTAAGGACGTCGGTTCTCTGCTCCCTGTAGGGGGAAAGAGCTGCAGTGGAAGTTTGCAGTCACTAGGGCTGAAGTCACATCCAGACTCCCAAGATGGACCCGAGGATGAAAAGAGTTTTTCCCTCAAGCCCTGCAGACAGGCGAGTGTGAAAACGGTCGAGACATGAAGAAGCAGGCAGACGGCCGACACGGGCTGAACCCGTCAGGAGTAACTTAAGTTGAAGACTCAAGAAACCAGGACACAGATGCCCTGAGACGGGGAAAGTCCATTTGTGCCTAGGTGGATGGACTATAACCTCTAGTATATGTGAAGGGTCCAGTAGGCCCAGCAGAGAGAACCTAATTGATGAAAGCAGTTATGAGATCCAAACCTTAATGGCTCTGGAAATCATTCCTTCAGTTCTGTGTAGCGGTTCTTGAGGAGATGAGAACAGACTGTTCCCCCCCACGATGAAGGGATGGATGTACTGGGATCATATCTCCCTGGAAAGACCCGTAAGCCCGTAGGTACTGAATTATGGATAAACAAGGGAAACCCTATAGTCTTTTTTTTAGATCTTTTTAAAGAGCTGAAAATAATTTCACAACAAAAACGTACTTCACTACGAGGAAAAAAGAGTAATACCGGTTCTGGTCTGTTACAGGACTATTCTGGAACCTCAGAACCGCAAGATTCTGCCCTGAATACAAAAATCCTTTGAAGACGTCTACAGGAGGATTTATGGTTCATTCCGGTGTGAAAACAGAAACGTCTGTATCCATCTCCACTCTGTCTGCATCTCAGTGTCCTCGGGTCAGATCCATCTGTGGGAGGAGCATCTCCATCTACGTCTATGTCTTTATATATACAAGATATAAGATACATATATATATAATATATGTTAAAGGTCCCGGAGCAGAGAATCCTTTAAGGATCATTTCTCTCCAGCTACGTTAGAAGACAGTACGTCCATCAAAGAGGTGGTCTGTCAGCGCCAACACAAGTCCATAAGGATGCCCCTCCCTCCACATGTGTAACATCTCAGAGAACCTCCACAAGTACGGACCGGATGAACCCAGTCTTCAGACGAATGACTCTTTAGACCTCAAGATATCAAACGTCAAACATTTACTGTATATATTATATAAATATAATATCATATTTACATATTATATAAATATAATACCATATTTACATATTATCAAAATATAATACTATATTCACATACTTTATAAACATAATACTATATTTACATAATACCATATTTACACATTATATTAACATAATACTATATTTACACATACATAATACCATATTTACACATACATAATACCATATTTACACATTCTATAAATGTTCATGATACAGAAAGTCTCCACAGAGAAGAGTTAGTTTCTCACCTGATCCCCACGCTTAAGGCCAACTTCTGCTGCCTTGCTCCCCGGCTCCACGGCATCGATGAAGATGCGGAAACCTTTCTCTTGACCTCCCAGGAGGCTGAAGGCCAGAGGAGAGTCTCGGGAGGGCTTGGTCAGCGTCACCAGCCGCGGCTTGGCTTTAGCAGCACACGCTATGTTTAACAGTCGGAGGTGTCCGCACATTTTCTGCGAAGGGATTGGACCCGGAGGTGAGCAGAGGGAAACAAACAGAAACACACGACCTCCTTCCTTCTCCGGGAACCTGCTGCGCTCACCTCTTTCTCCAGGTTGTTCTCAAACTCCTCCAGGAAGCGAGTCATGGCGGGGTCACCCTCAAAGTCATTGAAGTGATTGTTTACCCACAGCAAGACTACCCGTGTAACCTGCAGCGATCACATGACCAGAACAGGTGTGGTGTGAGTGACCCTCCTGACATGACATCATCTCTTCACCTGCGTCTAACTGCAGTAAAGATCTCAATCGTCTTCAGAACTTCTGTCTTTGATTAGTAACTGACTTCTTTCGTCTAGAGCTACATGGTGGTCTGCTGGCCTACCTTGTCCCTGAGACTGGGGTCATGGAACCACTCCAGCAGCTTCTTGCCCACGACCATGGGGCTGGAGAGGAAGGTCCTGTAGGTCAACAGGAAGTCCTCAATGTAGGTGGGGTCCACCACCGAGTGTTCCTCCACCAGGTGCATGGTGAGACGCTCCGCTGTGCCCTGAGGATTCAAGCGATGGTTTCATTGGTGACAGAATCTACACAACTTTAATCACCTGACGTCTTTTAGAGACTCTTCATTTAGTTTTTTTTAGTTTTAGAAAAGCATTCGTCACCTTGATGACGATGTGTCCTTTTCTGGTTCCGGTGCGGTCCAGCTCACGGTGTTCCTTCACCATGACTATCTCCCCTTCCTCCTCCACCTTCTGCATGTTCTTCTCCACCTGGTTGAGGATGCAGCAGTAGTCCTGCTGGGCGATGCACACAAACTGGTGGAGAAAGGAGAAAACAAAACGGACGTATTTGATCAAACTCAGAAGATGATGCACCGACACGCGTTTCAACGAAGATGCTGTTTCTGTAAGTGGATCCCATCTTTTCCACCCGTCTGGATCTGTTGGTGTCCTCACATCCCCGGTTGAACACTTATTCACAGCAGGTAGATGGAATTCTGTGAAGTGACTTCGTCACCAGAACCAATAATACATTATTTATAAACGTCCTTTCAATAATTAGGAATGAAACATTTTTTTAAACCAAGACTTTTTCTGTTTACTACTTACTGCTAAAACACATGATGCGAGTAACGTCGTCTGGTTCTGAACAGAACCGGCCCGTTTTCTTTCAAGATGGCGGTTATTCCCACCTTTAAACGGAAGTTACTGCCTCATAAAAACCTTTATGGGACGGTTTAATGTCATAGGAAGGGAGATTCCTGCTCTTCTCTCCCGTCTGACACAGATAAGACGGACCCACCGACAGTAACCCACTGATACGGTTACAAGGTCCTACCTGGCAGTCGTCCACCTTGGTCTTCATGACGCCCTTCATGTATTCCTTCTCCATAGTAGGCGATACCCCAAAACTGTTCCCCATGCACAGGATCTCCGTCCGGCTGTCGGGGTACGTCACCTCCACCGAACCGTTCAGGATCACGGACCACGAGTCCAGCTGGAAGACAGCATTGAAAAAACTAGAACAATTCTGTGGAGTAGGTGAAGTTCAGCCCAGCAGCACAAGAAGCTGCCGTCCTTAAGTTACTTATCAGAAGAAACAGGACGAGGAGACACGCCCTGGGTAATAATAATAATAATAATAATACCTTATTATACACACTACACTTTCTTATAGAAAGAAGATCCATTAAAATAAAAAACATAACTTCTAATCTTTGAGGGATTCAGCACAAATAAGGAGGTGCTAAAGAATCAGAACATGGGTACGAGCCCCGGACACTCCGTGACTGGACCTTTACTCAAGAGATTCAGCCTTTCGGGCATCTTCTGTTCTTTATTGTTCTTCACTGAAACTCGTGTCCCGTTTTCACGAGAGAATAAGCGATGGCTGCTCTGGGAGCCTGAGGGCTGTGAGGAGGGCCTGGTGATGAAGGTTTCCTGGAGTCTAGATTTAATAGAGCAGAAAGAGACTTCAGATGGATAAGAGATCTCTTATCCATCTGAAGTGTGAAGACGCGTCACTGCGCTTCAGGTCCCCGGGAGACAAACTCCCACTTACTACAGAAGAATGGATTTAAAGGCAAGATGAGGTCACTGGTGAGACATTGATGAATATGAACTACGCACCTCCTCGCCATCGTTGAGAACAATGGTGCCGGCCCGTTCCACCACGGCGAAAACCATGACGGCGCAGAGTTCTCTCCTCACTGACATGGTCATGTTGGCAAAGGCTGGTAGTTGATGCATGAACTCCAGCAATTGCTCTGTGAGAGGGACAGAGGAGAGAGAGAGGAGAGAAAGAGGGACAGAGGAGAGAGAGGAGAGAAAGAGGGACAGAGGAGAGAGAGGGACAGAGGAGAGAGAGAGGGACAGAAGAGAGAGGGACAGGAGAGAGAGGGACAGGAGAGAGAGGGGGCAGAGAGAGGGACAGAGTGACAGAGGAGAGAGAGAGAGAGAGTAGAGAGAGAGGGACAGAGGAGAGAGAGGAGAGAAAGAGGGACAGAGGAGAGAGAGGGACAGAGGAGAGAGAGAGGGACAGAGGAGAGAGAGAGGGACAGAGGAGAGAGGGACAGGAGAGAGAGGGACAGGAGAGAGAGGGGGCAGAGAGAGGGACAGAAGAGAGAGAGGGACAGAGGAGAGAGAGGGACAGAGGGGAGAGAGAGGGACAGAGGGGAGAGAGAGGGACAGAGGGGAGAGAGAGGAGAGAGAGTGACAGAGGAGAGAGAGAGTGGCAGAGGAGAGAGAGAGAGAGAGTAGAGAGAGAGGGACAGAGGAGAGAGAGAGAGTAGAGAGAGAGGGACAGAGGAGAGAGAGAGAGAGTGACAGAGAAGAGAGATGGAGAGAGGAGAGAGGAGAGAGATGGACAGGGGAGAGAGAGAGAGTAGAGAGAGAGGGACAGAGGAGAGAGAGAGAGTAGAGAGAGAGGGACAGAGGAGAGAGAGAGAGAGAGTAGAGAGAGAGGGACAGAGGAGAGAGAGAGAGTAGAGAGAGAGGGACAGAGGAGAGAGAGAGAGTAGAGAGAGAGGGACAGAGGAGAGAGAGAGAGAGTGACAGAGAAGAGAGATGGAGAGAGGAGAGAGGAGAGAGATGGACAGGGGAGAGAGAGCGTGGAAGAAGAGAAGGGTTGAAGAACGGTGAATCAAGAGTCTGAACACACAGAGAAGTTGCTGATCCTGGAGAGTTAGCATCGCCATCACTTCATGCAAAGTCAGCCTGAGTTGGAGGCTGATCGACAACATAGGTCGTCACCGTGGCGACGAGCTAACAGAAGGATCACTACCTCCACAAAATAAAGCCAAATATTAATACTATTGAAACTTTCAATTCAATTCATTCAATTAAAGGGTCAGTTCACAATCATCACCACAGAACACAGATTCTAACCCTAGACACATTATACCTGCTATGTGTTACTAAAAACAACAGCTTGGAAAATCACATCAGGGGTAATATTAGAATCTAGAATATCCTGGAACCATCAAGCCCAATGACAGCATGTCCATGGAGAAAGGTAAGCAGGGGAAGTGGTTTTGTTTCTCAGCTCTTTCAAACGGGGTGAATTGGACTCGGCAGATCAGTGAGGGAGCCGTGTGGTACCATCCCATTTCAGGACATTCTGCAGCGTCCTACGGGGGGATTCTCTCCCCTCCTGGCTGGCAGCAGCCTGCTTTAACGGCTGACCGGTGCTCGGCATGTCAACAGCATCGTGTGAAGCCGCCAGGCGCTGAAACTTTAATGTGCTGGGAGAGGTGAGGCGAAAGGAAGTGCTGGCGTGACCTAGAAAAGCCTGCTGGCGGAGGGAGGGGTGTGATGCGTAGGGGCGGGGGGGTGAAAGGGGGAGGGTCAGAATGGCTGCCACTCATTCTCTACATCTAGTGCATTATTCTCCCGCGGTCCACATCTGCAGCTGAGCCCTGAGTGTTTGACCTGTGTTCTTTTCTACAATCACCTCCATCATTATCTCGGCTGGAGCCTCAGCTCTGAGGCGTGTGACGCAGAAGAACGCTCCTGTAGCACAGGCCTGATGTTCTTAATGTATTATCATCAAAAATACAAACTTGATCAAGCTTGATATTTCCATAGAAGACAACATGGTTGTATTTGATGTGTGAACGGTTCGGTCCAGGAGGGTCTGCTTTGGTCTTACAGTTGTTTTAGTTCTAGAATACATTATAGTAAATACATGATGGCGGTTGAGAATTTAAAAGCCGGACAGCCTTGAGGACCTGACGGTCCCGTCTCCGCGTCCTGCTTGCTGGGCAGTGAAGCCGGGGTCCTGATTGGAGCCTTGAACATCAGAGGGGGCAGAATGTTTGAGGGCTCCTTCAAGACCCGTCCAGATGATTTGGAGTCTGCTGCTGGCACAGGGTGGGTCGGGAAGGGGGGTCATTTAAGAACAGACTGCCACCATGTCCTGCAGGTGAATTCTGTTTTGGAAACTAGTAGAAGTAAAGGAGATTGATGATGATGATGAGGCTCTCACTGAAGGAGTAATAAAACCCGGTGAGGATGCCCTTGTTAACCCCAGAGGAGTTCATCTTTCCAAGGAGCTTCTGCCACTGCTGGAATTTCCAGAGAACCACCTCTGTGTCGGGGGAGCGGTCCAAACTGCTGCCCAGATATTTAAACTGCTTGACAATCTCTACGGGTCTGCCGGCACGTCTTTGCACATTGGAGAAGGTCACTGCCATCTCATAGGTCTTCTTGACAAGTTAACGTGCAGAGGTGGGCCGTGGTACCGTGAGGGGCCCGGTTTTACACTGATATCTTAGCAAACAAGGTCTGGAATATTGTGACTGTAAGACATGCATGAAAGTAGGCAGGACATTTTTATAAGTTTACACATGTCTGTGTGAAATCTCCTCCATCCTGGTTCTGGTGATCCATGTGAGCTGAATCAAATGCAACCGGACTTTACTTTGACTCCAACAGCAGGTTGAACTGAAAAGCCTCTTGGATGAGAGGAGGAACGTCTCCAAGCCTGACAGAAGTCCGATGGCGTTGGATTCAGCCCACATGGACTGCGTGTCAAACTAAACGTATTTACATCAGAGGTCTTCATTCATGAGCTGCACTCAAACACATTCATTCACAGCAAGTCCTCACCTATGTCGTCGTCCGTCCTGTCCATAGGGTCCTTTTCCAAGCAGTCCCGCACGATGTCCCGGCTCATGAGGGGGTCCGACGCTCTCTCGATGTCCTCCTCATCGTCGTCCTCCTCTGAGTCCACGGCGGTCTCTGGCAAGCCGCTCAGGTCCATGTCGCCTGGTTCGTTTTCTGTGGCCTGCAAGAGTGAACAGGTGAGAAAAGGTGTTACCTAGAAGTCATCTGAAACTAATAGAGGGATTTCCATCCATCAGCCACGGTTTGGCCAATAGTCGGCTGCCCTTGATCAGAAAGTCAAATTCGTGTTCAGCATACATACATCCGTAGACAGGCAAGTCTATAAAGTCAAGATAATGAGGATACAAAGTTGCAGGCTACAAATGGCAAACACACGGTTCAAAGAAGTTGAATAAGTTTACATTTCAAACACAGGCTGTGCTTTTCCAACCAAATGCAAAATACCAAAACTACAAATTTGACCCATTTCACGGAGGAGATGAAATGGATTCAGTACAGTGCGAGCAAGACAGGCATCAACGCCATGTACCAAACAGACTGTGCATAGTAACAAGCTCATTAACGGCCAACTTTCCTCCCTTCTTCCCCCTCAGCAAACTCCAGCGGCCGCCTCACAGCCTGATCCGGTTCTTTGAAAGCACAAGGAGAAATATTTGTGCAGCTGGGAAAATGGACCAAGATGAGGAGCAAAAATAATGCAATTACTGAGGAGGAGAGATAACCACCATGCAGTTCCTCTGCCATCGTCAGATAATTAGGGCTGGAGAGGCCTTATTGCCTGGTTCGTCCTCGCACCACAAGAGACCGTCTAACTGAACAAACCGCAGCAGTTAGCAGGAGAATCTCTCCTGCTGCCTCGCCACCACGCAGCATCAGCCCTCCTTACCTCCATGTGGTGCCAATCCTCAAGCTTCTTAATCGAAAGGGAGGTAAAGGTAGCCTTTGCAAACTGCCCACAGAATCCCAGAGCCAGACGCATCTTCACCTCCCAGCCTGCTTTTAATGTTTCGAGGCTCAGCGTCCCTGTACCCCGTCTCTCTCAGACACCCGATGTCATCTCTCCTCAAGCACCATGTGCAAAGGCTCATTAAAGATTAAGGCCAGTGTCTGAGCGGCCATTTGGGCGTCACCGGTGAACACAACCTGGTGGGCGTGGCAATACACAAAGAGCACTGTACGTTACAAGCTTTTTTTTATTTATATATATATATATATATATATATATATATATATATATATATACACACAAAACATTCTAACCCCAAAATAACCAGAGAGGAGAAGAGCCCAGAGGCTGATGTGGATATTCCATGTCCACATCAGACAGGCTCAGATAGATAGATAGATAGATAGATAGATAGATAAATAGATTCTGCAGGAAATGCATGAAGGAACCAACATGAATCAGAACAAGAGGCAAGATCCACAGCATTTCATAAATGCCACAGAGGATTCATTTGATTTGAACAGGGTGCAGAGAAAAAGATTATTCATGCCTGAGAGGCAGCGAGATGTGATTAGATCCAGCTCGTCTGGCACCTTTGCGTTCCAGGATTGGCTCGTTTTCGTGTCATCCATGCCTCAAAAATCCATAAATGTGCAGCAGGCATTAACAGTCAGTGGGTAAGTCAGGTTCTGTGAATATTTCATCAGGGCTATTCTTGGATCAATGCTTTCAAAGTCCTTCTGAAGGACCGATTTCATGATTTATTCACACACCAAACAGGGTCCAAGTTGCCCGTGACGTCAGAGTGATGTGAGACGCCTCACCACCTGTTTCAGTCGTAATGTGGAGATTAAAGCAGTGGTTGACCTGCTACTGACTCTTCATCACAACATCAGCCACTGTGGATGAAAGATAAAACTCCACCACCACATTCCTTTGACCATCCACTTCCTGCGGCCTGAAGGGTAACGAACCATGTCTCCCCTGGGCTGTTTAGTTAAAGAGACCCCGCGTGAGGACCACTCATTACACCACATTATTAACTCTGAACACAATGTGATGACAACTTGACCAATTACAGAAAAGGTATTTTTGCAGGAAACAAACACATTGGGAGTCATCTGAGCAACACCGGGGTGTTAAGAGATAGAAGACTATTTCTACATATTTAACGCTTGTGTGCTTCAGAGAGAGTCCGACACATGAGGGACGGGGTGCTTGTTCATTCTGCTGGTTTCAAATAGGGATGAAACTAATAAAAACTCCTTTATTATAAAGAGTCTTTAGAGAATGTAATTGAATTATCAAAAACACTGTTTATTATTATTTATTGATCAGCTTGTCTATGAGATGTTGCTTCTTTAATAAGATCTAACAGTAACTTATCTGTTTCCTAAATAGCCTAAAGTTGATACTTCTTGTGAAATTGACTGGCTATTCTTACTACTTTCATCGTTTGGCTTTATTTATTTCCACTGATGATTAGCGGGTTAAGAATATTTCACTTCTGTGTATGTGAGCCTTGAATATCTTCTACACTTTTGTTGTTTTGTGGAAGTATAGACGGTTTTCATGTTCTACGTGTTAATTCTTGGAGAGACATGAAGACGTCATGAAGACATTCCTTCTATTCCGTCCGAGCAGCGCTCCAAAACCAAAACCGCCCCGTTTATCAGCAGCAAGAGAAAAACAGCCAATCCTTTCTGGAACATTCTGCAGTCAGACAATGTTCTGAAATCAGGAAACGGAACTGTGTCAGCTCATATGTGGGAAGCATGAACAGCAGAGTTCTAATTATATTCTGACAGAATCAGACAAACCAGAACATCGCCAGCAGAGCAGTTTGATCACATGTGACGCCGCAGTTGTGACAAAGTGAGATAAGTCAAGGCGCCGGAGCGAGCAGCTGCTGCTCCAGGTAGATGAAAAGCCGTTAGAGATCAGATAGAGCAGAGGAGGAAGAAGAGGAGAAGAGAAGAGTGTGGTTCAGAGAGAAAAGAAGAGATCGTGCTGGCAGATGATGCTGAGACCCGGATCACAGATTGGGGACAGGAGAGTTTGTTCAACCTGTCTCAGTGGGCCAGAGCCGGGCCAAACAAACATCTACACGGCATCTACATGGCAGCACACACACACACACACACACACACACACACACACACACAAACACACACACACACAAACACAATCATGAAAGGGTATTTGACCTGATGCCACACAAACACACACACGGACACTAGCCCAGAAGAAGTGCCTCAATTAGAAAGGGAATTTGAGTGACTCCCCAAAAACAGGGCCACAAACAAACAGGGCCACAAACAAACTAAAAAATATTCTCTAAAGTCTTGTAATGTTTTTCCTCTAAAAGAACTCATAAGGACCCTCTTCACACCCGACTGGGTCACAGCCCCTCGGGGGTACCGTTTCCTCTTTGAGGTGAAGAGGGGCGGAGCTGTTGCCGAGACGAAGACGGCGCATCTCCCGCCGAGCGGTGATGGCGTCCTACAAGTCTGCGAGCTTCTGCGTCCCTTCCCCGGGTTGTAATGGTTGAAATGAATGAGAGCGGCCCGCGGTCCCAGACGCTTCGGGTTTGGCGTTAAAATAATATGGGCTTATTTTCAGTTCAGCTTTTACTTATCTACACAAAACTATTCTCATTTTCTCCTCAAAGTTTCGTGATGCGTCTAAAAAGGCAAATAACAAAACAATCTTGTACAGAGGAGGATCTGCGTAAAGCCACTGAACTGTAGTTCAGGACAGGCCAAACGTTTCTGCTGACTCATGCTACATGGGAAAACTGATGCTGTTTCCAGATAAGACAACGGTAGTTTCAGGAGCTGTTTAGCGTAGCTTAAGTTTAGCCCAAAGGCTGGAAACAAAACTGCATTAAAAATGTGACTAAATGAATTATAAGCAGTTCTACGATTCGGTAATAAACATATAATTTATTCTTGGTTTTACCTGTACAGAAAAGTAGTAAAAAAGACTGTTGTTCAGCTAGGCTAGGCTAGGCTAAGGGCTAGTGATAGCTACAAGTACAGTAAATGTACAGCTTCCTGTGTAAGTGGGAAGGAAACTCTCAGCAGGGTGTGATCAAGTGAAGTTCTTCAATGTTGAAAGGTGAAAATACAAGTAGCTACAGAAGGACAGCTTGACCAGAGGAGGATAACTCACAGGTAACGTGATTCTGATCTATCTCACCTACTGAACCATCCAAGGGAGTCCAAACTGGGGACCCTGCTCCAGAGGGCGCGGGGGGGGGGGCATCCTTACCTGGTAAATGTCTGACAGGCTGCTGCTTCCAGAGTCGCTGGTGATACTACATCCTGAGTGGCTGGAGGAGACGTGGGTCACCTGTGGGTGCAAGCCGTCGGCCAGGTGAAGTCTGCTGAAGTCTGCGGGGAGCTGCACATACACACATACACAACATACACACAGGTGATGAGTACCAGCCAGCCGCCACCGCTGCCGCCCACTCATGCTAACGTTAGCGCTGGCAGCGAACCACAAGTTCACTTCAAAATTGAAATAAAAAATCCAATAAACAACACGGCCTTTGTTTTCCAACTTTGTAGAGGACAGGAATCCTAACTCTCAGTGCCATGGTTAAAAAGAGAACGTTTACATTTTCTACGGCAGAAGATCAAGTTTTCTTCAGACGAATTAGGCAATAACTATGACGGCAGCATACCAATCCAAATGAATTCCATTCATGATAATAAAAGTCCAACTGCAGGAGCTAAAAGTTACGCAGGAGCTTTTCTCAAAGCATCAAAAATGGAGACGTCAATCAAATGATCTGATAGGTCAAATACATTATGAAGATTAAAACTTTTAACTGAATATATGAAGCTCCTTCCTCTGGGGGTCCCTTTAAAAATAAAGTAAAAGTAAATCTGGGGAGTCTTATGGATCTCCTGTACCGAAGAGTCACAGTCTGAGATACAAAGTAGAGAAAGTGACATATATTTTTTACAGTGTCTGATCTCAACTTCTGAGCAAACTGACAAGAAGTTCCACTCGGGCAACATGAAGGAAATACCCCAATTAAACAAGCCACTCACATAACCTCATTCAACACGGCGGGGGGGTTTGAGTAATTCATGGTGTATTACATGTGTGAAAACCCTGCTGTAATTAACACCTAAAGAGAAGCAACCCACTTCTGAGCGGAGACGACCTACAAATGTAAAGGACGTCAAAAACCCCAGCCATGTTTTAAGAGCTGATGAATAAAACAAACACAAGCAGAGCTGTTAGTACGGTAGCAACTATCCTTGGTTTATTTAAGAACACAAACTAGTTGTGTTTAAACCCTCATCTTAAAGGAAAAATCAAAATAATCGTTAGGGGCTCTGCATCAACTCTAGTTTCAAACTGAGTTATCCTCAGCTAGAAATATGTCTGATGGCTTTAAATGCCAGCAGTTAACAATCTAAAACCCTCTTTTAAAACATTAACCTGCTCAATTTACCGTCTGTTAACGTCAAAGAAATATTATTTTCATTTGAACAGATGTTTCCAAATAAAACTCCATCATAACCTGCTGTGCCAGAGGGCGTCAAACAGAGTGAACTGGTTCATGGAGGCTATATACGTAAATATTTAATGGCAAAATGATTTATTTACCGATATGTATTTGATACTCAGCAGAGACATCGCTCTGAACTGCTTCCAGTTCCACTTCTGGCTGGGGAACATCATCAATATTCATTTCTACACCTAAAATCCAAAATGGCGGATCTACCGCTTCATTGCTCACATAATGAGCAGCGGATAATAAACGTTTTGACATTCAGTTTAAATTCTTTAGCATGCTGTTTGATTTGAAATGTGGATAATTAAGAAAAAATGTATTCTACTTATGTACCTACTTATGTGCTGGGGCTTCAGGTTTTTCTGAAATGTGATGAACAGCAGATGTTTGGGTTTTAACTGATTTGACCAATGATCGATTAAATAGAAATTCCTCGGTTGAACTTTAAAATCTGTGCAATTTAGAGAGTTGTTGAGTCAGCAGAAAGTAATTTAACTAGAACTATGGGAAATCCAAATCATGCCTGTCTTCCTGTTATGTTCTAGTCTACTCTGGGTCTAAATTGCATCTTACACTTAAGAACATACCCTTTGAAAATATCTCAAAATATTTATGATGGATGACATTTTAGGGTTAACCCTAACCCTGAGTTGGATGAAGCGCACCTTTAGGCTTCAGGCTCAACCTTCTGTATAAACTGAATGTGAAGGTGTCATGACAGGTCTGTGTAGATCCGTCACTATGGCAGCAGCAAAGGTAGTAGCAGAGGTGAACTAACATCTGCATAAATGTGAGCTGAAAATGCAGGATGAAACTTTGATGACATCATATGCATGCGGCCCACAACAGGTAGACTTAAAAAGGCCGCTAGTATCAAATAACAAGTAACTCAGAGAAAACGAGAATCGGCAAAAAATGTCTTCAGACGGAGGAGACAGAGAAAGTTGTAGCAGCTCCTTACCCTCCAAACAGGACCAAGGTCAGCCTCCCTGCTGATGTCCGACAGGGAAATGACTGTAAATGACAGTTTGCTGCCATGTTTATCCCACGTTTAGAAATCCCTTCTTGTGCTTAGTTATGCAAAATATCACGAGGGACCTTGACACTTCTGTTATAAGTTTTACCTCTAGACTGGCGGAACGGACACGGACTTCTTAAACCCACACAAACAAATGTGCGGAAGGAAAGTGTCTTTGTTGTGGCGATGTTGGACGACTTCTGTATTTAAGGGTCCTAACAGTAACAATAGGACATTTTCTTTCAAATACAGTAACTCCTGTACTGTCACCGGTCAGGAAAGCACCAAGGACTGACACCATCATTATACATGAGGTTATTTCTTTCTACAGGTTAAAGACGTGTCTAAATGCTCTCCTGATGTTATTTTAGATGCTGACTGGAGAAGTGGTCACAGGAATCACGGTGGCGTGAGGACTGCTGGACCTAATACTGACCCTCTTGGCATTAGGTGTGCTTGGTAACACTAGGTCTAAAAAGGACTTCAGAAAAATGTTCCCTTTTCAGGAATGCCCTTGTCATGTTGACCCAGTTACACATTAACAACTGGAATTAGCTCAAGTGGAGAAACCTAGCTTGCACAGGATGTCCATGGACTGGAGACTAATGTCTAACGTCAACCTTGGACAGATGTTCGATTCAAGTTGGAAATGAAAATAATCTTGACATGAAAATCCAACATTGGCTGGACATCAGTCAATGGAGGTACCAAACTCTTACTCAAGGTGGCATTGGGCCCCATCAAAGCAATGCTAAGTGGCTACGGATTTCGGATTTTCAACAAAAACTGAACGCATTACTTGGTGTTGATGCCAGTTCAACATTTTAAATCCAACATCTTGGGTTTATGATGTTACACTGACCTCCTGTGCCAGCTGGGAGGAGCTGCCCTGAGTGGCACGAGATGCATGAGCTGGCCTGGGAGAATTAACGGATGACGTTCCAGGCCCAAACCTGAAAGCCACGGTGGACAGTGTGTAATTCCAGGCTTTTAACTCTGGTCGTGTGAGCTGTTCAAGAGAAAAATGGTCTCTGAGGTACCAGTTCGTAGTCTGGGTGTCAGTGTAAATAAATACACGGCCTCAAATCGGTTTTGGAAATCAGCCTCACCAGAGGGCACATTACGACGCCTCACATGGGCGACAAACGGAATAGATTGGACAGAAATACATCTTGTGAGGTTCATTTGCAAGTAAATGGGTTTGAGCCGTCACCTTCTCGTGAATGTGCTGAGGAAACGAGCGCCATCGCAGGCTGTGAAGCACTCATCGGTGTTATGTCTTAATTGAAGAGTTTTGAGACGGGTGAAGGGGCGTCGCTGCTGCCAGAATCATCACTCTGGTGTAGCTAGTTTTGATGGAGGTACTTCACTATTCATGACCTGCTGCTTGTGACAGAGCAGCGGCACGATCCAAGAGCTAGGAGGTGTTGTGGCGCTGAATTGATTTGGCAGAAGGCGTGACAAGATATTTGGAGACCTATCTGAGCTGCTTGTGGAGGAGAAAATGGGAAAATAAGATATACTCTGCATCTATGTGTCGGTAACGGGAGACTGGGCCGCAGACCGAACGGCTCCTGTGGCGCTGAGGTGTGATGCGACGGCACCGTGTCAAAGATTGCCGTCGTGTTTAATTATCTGGCTGGCTGCACTAACTAAAATGGTCGCTTAACCCCCACAGCAAGCTATTTCTAATCCTTGTGTGGTCGAGCCCTCTGGCTGATGTCACGTTGTTATTATTATGGGCTGGACATAATTGTGTTAGTGTGATGGATCTCTGTGGCTGTAATTGCTTTGATAAAGCCTCATCATATTCCCTTCTGACAATATTTGGGACCAAAAGAGATTATGGTGCCATAAAAGGCTCTGATGTGATATATACCTCAGAAGGGAAGTTATGTCGGAGCTAGGAGTTTGAACGTTTGTATTTATAGTGAACATCTGTCGCAGGAGCGCTGTGGCTTTGAGGCTCCTGCCCTAATTCACCACCGACCTGAGTCTTACAATGTGGCTGGAAGAAAACACTTAAACAAAGGGAATACTGTTTATAAAATCCCCCCTGCTTTATGGGAACACACACTTAAATTATGTGGTTGCACATTGGAGTGCAGAGAGTGTAAATTAATTGAATATTGTCATTTTGGGGTACCAGAGCCGTCATGTGGAGCATCTCGATATAACCCCCCAGTCACTCCTCGGACTGGACTGCATGTCAATAACAGTAAACCCACTGGTTTCCACAAGCAGCGAGAAAAGGTACCACATCTCCCAACAACCCCCGTGTAGAGGGGGGGGGGGCAGGATAGGGGGATAAAAGGAGGGGGGATAATAAACATTTAATCCTTTTTCTCCACTCATTTAGGTCATCCGTCTGTCGGTCAATAAATCAGGGTCGGTTCAGTCGGTAAGCATGGGGTCCACTGAACTCTGCAGCCCAGTGGAATGAAAGACCCCGGACGGAGATGGATGCTGGAGCAGCAATAAAGACACGCGCTAATGAAGCTTTTCCAGCCGGTGGCATGAAGACACGCTGTACATGTACATTACTCTGTTAACCTTCATCGATCTGCAGAGTCTATATCTGTATGTTACTGCTTCAATCTATAGTGGTGTGCCCTCCAGCACCCCAAGCAGGAAGTTGATATTACTCTCCTACCTTATTTAGGTGTCCCTGAAGTCCTTTGCTCCAAATTCAATGTTTTCTCTCGCAAACAAATGAAGGGATTTCTGCAGAACAACTAGCCAAAAATGCTACAATCAGCTGTCACAGGATTAAGCATTGCTCTAATGCTTGGGCCACAGCACCCGGTTCTGCCTCCCTATGAGCAGATGTGGCGCTCCTTAAATTACACTGTAGACCTAATGACCCAGATTAGTGGGTGGAAGCCCTGAGTGGAAGTGCTGGCGGGTTCTCAATCTCTTTACTTCCTTTATATGCTGGTGATGAATCTGTGCTACTCCACTGGATGTCTCATTTATTGCGGGTGGCCAAGCTAAAAAAAACAACCTCAATGAATCTCATAAACGGTCTTATAAGGCAGAAAGGAGTCCGATTTAAAACGTTGGTTTCGTAGGTTTGAATTATGGAGCAAATTACAATAATCAAAGGATTTCTCGTTCTGAATTCCAGCTACGAAAGCGCCTGAAGCTATTCTGTTTCTTTATTTCATATGTGGTTTTAACTTTGTCTAGCCTCCTTATAAAATATGGAGAGCTGCCAATGTTGCAAGATTAAGAAGCAGCAGACACGTCCCAGAGTTCTCCCTGACCACGGTGTCAGATTCTTGCTTTCCTGAGCCTCTCAGATCAAGAGATTAAAACCTTTTGGCAAGGGTGTCCGATTAAGTGGGGCTGATATGCTCTCTGGGCCTTCGCCTCCCTGGGTGAGAATCCACCAGTCAGTATCGCAGAGGCTAACAGTTAGACGACTGGAGGGGATTACCTGCAATGAGGAACACTGTCCACTAAATGTCCGTTACAATCCTGACTGATCATCACATCCACTAGTGTGTAAGGCAGCCATTTTCCTACCCAACATGATCGTGTCCATTCATTCGCTATCAAGCTGTTTGGATGAAGATGAAACATGTCTCAATTAACATCTCTTCGAGGTCAATGGAAATGAAACAGAGATTTTAGTAGTCGATTCCTCACGTCATTCTCCGGTGTCTCTTGACAATGTGTCTTTGTTACTCGGCCCTTTGGCACTCTACAGTCAACCGCATGTCAAACGTCTTTGGATTATTTCTGATTCTTATTCTAAACTACAACTCCTGATGCTTGCTTACCTCTCCTTTAAGACCTAGAGAGGGTCACCCTAACTTTGACTACTCCTCGGCTGAATTACAAGAAATCCTTGCTTTTTGGACTCGGTCAGGTCCTTCTATCCATGGAAGCGGTTGGTCCAAAATGCGGTTCCTCGGCTCCTGGCAGACACTTGTAAGAGTGAGCATATGTCAATCATCCTGGTGTCCTTACCGCTGCCCCCTGTACATGATTGTTCTTGAATGTTTGAATGGACCAGCCTTCATCTATCTACCAAACGTGCTGAATCCTCATGTTACGCATTGCATGCTGAGGTCACTGGACCAGTATCCTCAAGTTGCACCTAGATCTCCATCGATACTTTCAGCGCTATAAGGGCCTTTTCAGTGGCCACACCTAAACCTTTGATCTAGCCATCCAGACCTTCAACATAACTACTAGTCTTAAATTCTCGTCGTTCTCTGTTCCACTGTGTTCAGTAATTAAGGCCACCCCAGCGGACCGCCTCATAATGCCTGCCTCTTATTCGCTCTGAATCTGTTTGTAAGGTTCAGGGGTTTTTAATTGTCCTTAATATTAGGTCCTCATTCTTCTGCACCCTTTTTTTGTTCATTTGTTTTAACGGTTGTCCTGTTCTTAATGGCGTCAGATTTTTTGGGGGGACTCTGAGCGGTATTTCTAAAAGAGCTATGCAAATAAATCGACTTGCCTTATGGATATATGTCTGCAAATCTGCAAAAGCACCTTTGTGTATGCAGTCTTTATAGTTCTACTAGTGTGAACACGATAACAGCGAGTATGAGTGACAGAGTATCAGGCAAGTAACACGTGATATTCGTGGCACAGAGGAGGGTGTCAGTGTTCGGTCCCTGGTCATAGAGTCTTAGGATTTATTATACAAGCCCAGCAGGCTCAAACATTTGGGCACAGGTCTTTAACAAAAATACCGTAATTCCATAAAACACTCAAACACAAGGAGACCGCGTCCATGACCAAAGGATAACACTATTAGAATTCATCTCACCTTAATTAGAGAAGATGAATTGAAGTGTTAGGGTGGAAGTGGATGTGCCTTGTTGTAGTGAAGATATGATGCGGCTGATGAATGTCAATCAAAGCCACGCAGGGGAACAATAAGCAAGAAAGGGAATTAACATTAAGGAACCAATGGTCATAGCCTCTTACAGTGATGTCATTACTGTAATCGGATCTGCTGACTGTTATTGACTCTACCCATGCTGGGTCTCCAGCTGAGATGAAACAATATTTACACAAGTATTCATTTGTATTCAAAAAAGATAGGAATCAAAAGTCAAACGAAGGGGGCAGGGAGCGAAATAAAGAAGGAACTAAAGGAGAGAAAATAAGAATGTAGTTTCTCCAGAGAAAGTAAAACATGTAATTGACGGTTCTCCGACTGCAGCAGGATCTGCAGCAAACTTCATCACGCTGAACACAGCCAGCACTAAAAGGTGCCACACTCGGATAATTGGACTCATGTTCCTGCATGTTATACATCATTTCTACTTGAATTCACTTTTGGGCTTGTCTGCCTGTATTTCTCTGCAACTTTAAGTTTATGTTGTGTTCGACTATAACTGTGTTTGGGTTTTGAGAATTATTCTACCCTGCCAATAACGACTCTTGGACTAATGTGATGCGCTAACTGAGAGATCATGTTCTGACTATATGTGTCAAAATAGAAAAAGGAACCCTATGATTAAGAGTTTAAGGATATTTTTAGCTTGCCTTGTGGCGACTACTATCAGTGAAATCAATGCTGAACGCTCAATTTCTATGATATTACTAAAATGACAGAGCACATCTTACGAGACGATAGATTGTTAGTTTTACCAGATCAGTTAAAATGCTTACAGTGCTGGTATCAGGATGTATTCAGTATCAATATACAGTTGAGCAACACATTTAATGTAGAAATATGATTGCTAAAACGATTGGCTTGCAGAGAGCATTATAATAATAATAATAATACATTTAATTTATAATGCACTATTACGATCTTAATTACGATCTTTACGGCATGAATTTTAACAGTGGTGGCAAAAACACACATTCTTCCATCAAATATTCTAATAAAAGTAGAATAATTAGTTTTAGTAATAGGTGCAAGCTATTAAATATACTCAGTTAAAAGTAAAGCATAGCCATTTTAGGTATATTTCTACCAAGTGCTTAGTGCAAACCTAACAGAACATGATGTCATATTCATATAATAATCATTTAGGAACTGTACTTCAACTTCTCCTACTGCCACGGGCAGATACTGAGTGTATTCAGATATAATAACCATCATGTAAAGAAAAAAACAAGGATTGTAAAAAACTGATATCTGTTCTTTGCAGTTGAGTTTCTTCAATTTATTTACTCTCCTTATGCATTTTAGACCGGCCGTCTCGTTTCCTCCGTCAAGTTCAAGATCTTGACATCCTTTAACTTGCAATGATGGGATATAAAAATAATCTACTAAAATTTATGGTAAAATGTTAGATTGTTTAAAGATGTCCAAACAAAGAAGACTAACATAAAGTAATGAGACCTGAAAACTTGTATTTGTGATTGTCACTACGTTCTACTTTTTATGGTTCCATGTGGCATAAAAGACATCATAATGGTACCAAATGTATCATATTCATGAGTATCACAATTAAAGAATACCAACTAAATCCATTATCGGTCCTGAAATGTGTCCAGAAATGCCATTGTGGGCCTATAACTTGAGTAATAAATTGAAGCAGGGACACATTTACTACTATTAATGGGGTGTTAAGGTGATTCCCCCCCCCCCCCTGTGCCTGTACTCTATGACCCCGCAGTCGTCCATCAGTGTGACTTACAGCCCTGCCTCCTGTGTGTGGTCCCAGTGTGTGAGGATGCCACTGGTGCTGACAGCACATCAATCCTTTACTCTTCAAGTGCAGCCTGATCAGCTGTGTCCTCGGAGTCTGCTGGAGCTGCTTTCAGCACCATGGATAGCACCAGCAGCACCAGCAGCACCAGCAGCACCAGCAGCACCAGCAGCACCAGCAGCACCAGAACCACCAGAACACCAGAACCACCAGAACTTCAAATGGTGCTGCTGGAGAGACAGAACTACTCAAATATTCCAATGAAGATGTCTACAAATGTCACATTAGTTTGCATTTTCTATCTTTTTTCCTGCACGTGAGGGTAAAACAGTGGTGTAATTATGGGGCAACTACATGTCTGCCCATGACATCAACTCCACATCCACCCTGATTTCTAATGCTACTGATTGACACCTGGTTCCTCTGGACGACTTGCAATAAACTTTTTCTGAATGTCAAACACAATAAGCGTCTTAAATGAATGCGTGCCCAATTCATGCATCCGACAAATCACTTCAAAGGAGAAACTCCGATATTTTTATAACACGATATTTTAGGGGATGGCAAAAGGCCTCCGACACCTATCCAGTCGTTAAGGTTCACGTGAGTGCGCGTGTGACAGCGAGCACATGGCGCCCGTTTCTAGTGCAACACACCGACACACACCGGAGGCTCGACAGCGCAATAATCCGCCCGTTCGGTTTCCGCCTGCCCTTGGTCCGGCCTGCGATCATTCATCTCCGAGAGGCTCGCTAGAAATCCGATGTACGTCCATTAAAGGGGCGGTAATCATATCTAGAGGGTCGTAAATGAGGGGGGGGGGGGTAAAAAGGAAGGGATGGAGGGGGGGGATCTCTGCATGTCGATAGGTTACTTACCGGGGTTTTATCTTGCTGGCTCGGGACTCCATTGCTTTCTGATGCTGCTAATGGTTTCATAATGAAAAAATGTTGGCCGGGCTACAAGCTAACATCGCGGTCCTGCTTTACGCCACAGCAAAGACCCCCATCTTCATCCGAGACCCCCGGCCTCTCCCCTCTTCCTGCTCCTGCGCCGCTCCTCTGGAGGGAGGCGGCGGCTTGACACTTCAGGGAGTATCCGCTCTTCCTTCTGCGGATTAGAATCTCGGAGCCCTCTGGGCTCCTGGGTTTAATCCTGGTTGTCACAAAAATGTCTTGAAACCACTGAGGAGGAGGAGGAGGAGGAGGAGGAGGTGGGGGAGGATGGAGTAAAAAATATCCTTCTTCTCTCTGCGCTCGGCGGTCGCATCTCCAGCCGCGGAGCAGCGGCGCGCCGGTAATAACGCCGAAAACAGCGGCGAAAGATGAGAAAAATGGCTGACAACACTTTCACTCACGTTTGCTCCCTCCGCCTCCCGACTCTATTTCTTTTCCTCCCCTCCCTCTCCTGAAAGGAGAACTACACACTCGCGCCTTTATGCACCATTACGTTATTTGAAGACCGAGACGCCTGCAGCCTCCATCGAGGTTCTGTGCGTTAAAGCCAGTGGTTTGTTTGGAGAGGGAGGGAGGGAGGAGGGGTGTGTGTGTATGTGTGTCAGTGGTGGAGGGGGGAGGTAGAGGGGTTAAGCACCTCCTCCCCACCAGACAGGGATGCTGTAAGAACATCCACTATGGTTGTGCCACACTGGACGACAGAGATGGAGAGATGAGAAAATGAAAGTGGACAAAGAGAGATGAGAGATGGCACAGAGAGCAGTGTGACAGGAGAGAGCAGTGTGACAGGAGAGAGGAGAGTGACAGGAGAGAGGAGAGTGACAGGAGAGAGGAGAGTGACAGGAGAGAGCAGAGAACAGAGGAGTGTTGGGAGGGAGGGAGATAAAATAAAAAGTTAGAGGGATAGATGGTTGGATGATAGAAGGGATTGGCGGGGGAGAGGAGCACAGTGGGAGTAATGCCATTATCACGCTCACTCCAGCACCAGACCGCGGCTGGAGCCGGTTGGTATAGTAACGGAATGAAGGAGAGCCATTTCCTGGGTGGGGGAGACGAGGATGGAGACAGCAGCACTTCCTTTTCAGGGAGTGAGTAGAAGAAATAGAGGAGAACCGGGAGTGAAAGCGAAATATCAAAACGGGCGAGTGGAGGTTGAGAGCGATGATGTCACTCCGTCACTGTCACTCAGCTGGAATAGCCATGGCAACTAGTGCGAAGCGCCAGCCCCCCCGCCAGCCTTTCCACCCACCCAACCCCTACACACCCCTCCAGGGCTTTTGGTTGCTGTGGTGATGGAAGCGGCGAGACAAAATGGAGAAGGGAGGGAAGACGAGAGTGGATGCGTGAAAGAGAATAGACAGAAAAAGTGGCGATGGATGCAGCTTCACCTTCCCTCAGCTCTACGACAATGAGCAGCAGAAATAAACACCACACTCTCACGCCTCTCGGCTTTTTGGGTGGTATGTGGGTGTTCATAGGCCTCTGGATATTAGATACACGGAAGATCTCATCTTTGAAAGTTTCTTGAGACGTGAAGAGACCTGCTCCGGTTCAAATCAACGTCACCAAACAATCAGTGATTCAGTTCACAGTAACACAGAGGCTGATCAACAACTAGAGCCGCCATCATCGACACTATATTTACACATCATGGCTTCAGCGCTTCACTCAATGTGCCTCACCTCATAAAGTAGCTACTTGTCATTTTGTGGCTAACAGTTTTCTGTTGGTGGTGTAAATCAAACGCCGCCTCTATTTCAGACATTTTCTCCTCATTACCAACATAATCCACAGCTCAACCCACTTCCCTTCAATCCAGCAGTTTATGACTCCCCATACTTTCACTCTGCTGATTTGTGAAGTGGAAATACACACAGTTTAGCCATGACATTATAAATACTGACAGGTGGTGTCAGATCCTGTTCCAACACATCAATGAAAGCCTCAAAGTCGTTCTGAGTGATTCTGAGTTATGACAAATAGTATGGCGAGACTACAGGGTCAGGTCAGGGTCAGGTTAGTAGCTACCAAAGTGGTTTAAGGAAGGACGACGGTAGAGCAGCCACTGGGTCATGGGTTAAAATTGATAACATTAATCATTGCCAAAAAAACCCAACTGCTTCACTTCCATATTAATAAATGCAGGGATTTTCTTTTCTTTTTTATCTCATCATTTAGTAAATAATCATCAATCAAAAATATATCATTATTATAACCGTGAGCTTCATAATTGATGATCAGGTCTTAATTTTGTTAAAAGAAGGTATAACTGATTCCCACCAATAAAATACTTGATATAGATTTGTCAGTGCCTGCAGACAGTTGAGGCTTTTTGTTCTGGTGGATGAAGAGCAGACTAGAATACAAGACACTGGTTTTGGAACTGCTCCAGTGAAAGGAGTGGGGGTTGAGTGGGAGGTGGCGGGGAGGGGGGCGGAAGCTGGCGCCCCGGTATGACATCACCCCTCTTGCCCCGAGCTATGATGTAATGTATCACAACAACAGAGACGCTCAGGTGCTTTGCTGCGCGGCTCAATCGTTAATGTGCCCGACAGTCATTATTGGGGACGGGGGCATCATTACATCGCCGCGGCAACGGGGTCGCGTCTGGGGAATATCAGACCTTCCTGCCCAACCCCCTTCATTGAAAGCTTTCTAGGATCTAACAAGCCAATTAATCATTTTTCCACTGACTAATGACGGGCTAAATGTAAAGGCAGCGGGGGGGTGGGCTTCAATCTGAGAGGATTGTGACAGTGACGTGGAAAACAGCCACTGGAGAATAACATTAATGCACTTGAGCCCAGTGTTTGCTAAATGCACAGTGGAGGAGGAGGGGGCGGGGCTTCCTCTGCCATTTGTAAACATTCCATGAACCCCGCGTGGCTGTAACGCTTTCTGTCGGTATTGAAGGCCATGTGACAGTGTTATTCTCGCTGATGGGTAACATCAGGGCCATAAAAACCTCATTACGCTGCTGGATGACAGACCCCGTGCACAAACACACGACACGCACACACACACACACTCACACACAGGCAAAGAGCTTCAAGGGTGATGAAACAAAAACATTACATCTGCCATCCACCATTTTTAAAAGACTGCTGCAGTTAACATTTCAATAACTTTGAGACTCTTGAAATGTGAAATGTGTCTTTGGCACCTCATGTGGCTCCAGATGTCTCTTCTAGTGAATGAAACAGATCTTATAATTGTTTATTTGAGGGCTGCAGCTGAATGTTTCTCTCGTTTCTCGTATTTCTCACTTCTTTGTGGTCCGTCTCTGTTTTCCCATCTCACAAAGTCAATGTATGGTCAGAACATGAGGGGTCGGCGTATGACTATGATTATAGTCCACTACAGAGTTAGTCTTCTCCTTTCTCACACGAGCGATGCCTGAGGTTCAGACCGGCACCGACTGGTCATGGGAAGTCTCCAGAATCAGATAAATCTGAATGTAAGCCATCAACCTCATGATCCAGTAACTCAGCAGAGGCAAAGAAATGACAGTATGATGACAGCCATGTGTCACGTGGTTTCATCTGCACCAGAACCAACCTTCAGCGCTCATCCCTAAGTGTTAAAAGATTGTCAAACCAAGAGACCAAGGAACCAAACCTGAGAGACGACTGACAAAAAACCCGTCCATCGCAGGAAAGCAGGCAGTGTTTTATTCCTTGAAAGGCCAACAGACCTTCCAGGTCATGTTGTCTGGTGTGTGTGCGGTGGCTGTCAGAGCCATGAAGAATGCATGCTTCAAAATACACTTTAGACTGTGTTGACTTGAGGGTCTGCAAACTGTTAAAGGGTTTGGTGCGTGAGAAACGGTTGATCTGAACCGTCTAACTACGGGTCCTCCAACACCCACCTGATCCATTCAAATTTCATTGGGATGAGGACCAAAAACGCTGGTTTGTGTAAAAGTCATGTTCAGAATATCTCCATATTCTGTCTTGTACTAATACCCAGATAGGTTTTATGATGAAGATGACGAGCAATGACACCTGAAGGTACAGAAACGGTGGTAGCAGACTATGAAGGTGATTCACCTCATCAGAAAAAGTCTCTCAGCAGTAGGAATGAGTTCATACGTTTTTCTCCAAGGCCGTCTGCCCACCCGCCGACACACTGACCTCAGCCCCCCGCCGGTCTACAAACAAGTCAACCACCAGGTATCAGGAGCCACAGCTGAGGTAAATGATGGCGACAGGATTCTACTTAGTGATGAAATGTACTTCTGTGAATGTGAAGACAAAATGAACCTGATCAAATTTAAAGAAGACGTGTAACAGAAACCCAAACCTCGGTTGGGGCTTTGAGGAGAAAGTGACCTAAATCAATAACCGGAAAAGAAACTTCACTTCTTAACCTCAGCAGAACATGTGACCACGAGGAGGATGGGATTTATGAATCCGGATCCATGGATCCATGTCAATGAAGCCAGAAGAATACCTAATGCATAAAAAACCCACGGCCCATTGACCAGCGCATTAATACTTTTGAGTTTGTTCCATTATGACAACTCTTAATAGCATTGTTAGCAGCTGAAAGATGATCTCATAAAAAGACCACATCCTCATTACTGCTGAGGCCAAGGATTTACTTCATTCATCAAGCTGTTGTCACCTGCCTGCAGCTTTGAAAGTAATTTGGCCGACAGCAGGCAGTGGAGCAGGTTTAAAAAGTTAACACCTCTTCGTCTAGAAGGGCAATCATCTGTCCTGCCCGATCACGTGCTGCATGGATCAGAAAGAGTGTAAGGACAGGAAGAACTCTCACTCCTGGAGAATAAGTGGCAATGTCAGATTGTTGGGGAGTGAGTCAAGCGTTGATCAGTAGCTCGAGGTTTCCGGATCAAGTTAAGGACTAACTGTAGAAGGTCACGACCTGGAAGCCTTAACTCTACCGGAGAGATAGGTCGAGGTGGAATCAAGCGGTTTTTGTATCAGTCTGCTCGACACTCTTAAAACAACTCTCCTTCGTTTTTGGAAAGAAAAGGAAAGAATGTCGTGGCCATCTTTAACCTAAAAGATGAGGTCAAATGCATTTGTAAAGTTAAAAGTCCAATCGTCGAAAACAAAAGTCAACAGCTCTGCTCCTGGTTTCCTTTATTTGCACGGCGGTGCTTGAGCTGAATGTGAAAATCCAGATTCAATGAAAATGCAAACATGGCAAAAGAAATGTAGCAGGTTTCAGATGTTTTGTCATATTCTTAGAATGACCACAGAAACACGAAGAGTCTATATACTGAATAAAAACTGATATCTCTGAATTCCAGGTGGAAAAAAGTACGACATCAAAAATAGACAAAAAGACACAGATGTTGCAAATACATCTAAAAGCCCTGCAGGCCTCAGCAGAGAAGAAGAGAAACGGAAGATAACTGTTAGATTCAGTTATTGTGTGATTCTGCCACACAAAAACCTCCTGTGAGACAAACAGGATGAAGTCCATCACAAACAGAAGGGTTTATTATATTCATTCTGGGTTGAGGATAACTCAGTCTCTCAATTATTAATTACTTGACTAGACAAGAAGTAAAGTAGACAACTAGAGGAAGGAGAGAAAGTCAACGTCCACCACTCAAAGACTGTGAGAGAGGAGAAACTGTGGGGCGAGTGAATTTGTACTGAATGTGATAATAAATCATGATATGTGGGAAGCGGTATTTTAGAGTGAGCATCAACTACTCATGTGGAATCCTGGCTATTCTTGGAATTAACCTCGTGTTAATGACAATATTATATGAAAGTTTAATACAAACTGAAGACTTTTGTCTCCAGGTTCTTGAAGTTAGGTGTAGGAGACGTACAATCATGAAGGAGAGAAAAAACGAAAACCGTGAAAATGTTATTTTTAGACTCTAATAAAACAATTTTAACCCTTAAAAGTCAAGCATTGTTATTTATATCTAAGAATCTGGTGCAGCATCGAGTGTGGTCTAAAACCAGCGCGGCGTCGGTCGGATCAAAGGACTCCTCTATCTTTGAACTGTTTGGAGAGATTCTGATTAGATCTCGGAGACACTAACAACAAAAGCAGCGTTTTTGTTCTCCTCGCCATGAAGGCTGATCACCGAGGAAAATAAATGTCATCTGTCAAGTCTATTGAAAATACTTGTTATTCAAAAAGGGCTCTGAATGTCAAAGCTGACATTCAAAACACATCAAATGTCACTGATGGGCTGAAATATGAACCACAGCTGCTTGTGAGTAAGAGGCAGATTTTCTCAGTAGCACAGACCACAATCACAGATGTATTATGGGACATCAGCACTCACAAAATAATATCTGTCCTACTGCAATCACAGCAACTCGTCGGATATTCCTCTGCCGATAACTACAAACACACTTTTTCTTCTCCGTGTGTGTGTGCTGGGAGAGACACACACACGGAGAAACGGCATCTAAGAATTACACTGGAAATAAAAAATAGATATTTTCTGTATCAGAAACAATGAAAAATAAACAAGATGCCCTGAAATGTCCAGATTGTACCAATTGGTACGAACATGTTTAATAATCTTTATTGTCAACTGACTGTAAAATAAAATTAAAAAGTTCTATTGATCAGTCAATGGACAGAAAATGAATGAAGGATGAGGATTTATTCTATTAATTGTTTTGTTTTTTGTAGCCAACCTAGCACTGATAGTAGCATTAAAGGAGCTAGCCAACCTAGCACTGATAGTAGCATTAAAAGAGCTGGCCAACCTAGCACTGATAGTAGCAGCAAGCAACTTGAACAAATTACTAAAAAAACAACAAATTAAAAGGCATCCTACGTTTTATTTTTATTTTTAAATGTATCTGTGGAATATGAGCTGAAATGCTTAAAAAATAAAAATAGACCTGCACATTCAATCAGCGCCAGTTGCAACAATTAAAAACACACTTCAGTTATTAGAAGATGTTTGGAGGGACCTGCAGTGACCCTGATATTAGAAACAAGCCCCAAAAGTGAAGTGATTTTTGATCAAACACTAGAAAAGAAGGAATGAAGGCAAACAAAGTGTCCCATCAACCGATTCCTCTTTTACCGCAGCAGTTCCTACACTTCTCTATCCCAAACAGAGGCGTTTTCATCTCTGCACAGCTGAGGCAGAGCAGGTTGTCACAAAGGACAGCTCTAAAAATAGACCCTGGTTCTGCAGAAGAGAGTGGCAGGTTGGCCTCCTCGATCTGACTGCTCCACACCCTGAGCTCTGATCTTTTCCACTTCTTCCTCGCAATCAATTTCTGCTCAGACGCAGCAGGGACTCAATCACCAAACAGGAGGATGCGATTTGGTTCCGGGCCATCTGGGATTGGTGATATGTGTATATCCTTCAAACCAGACGGAGAGAATCGTCTGTGAACAGCTGTGTTACGCTTGGATAAATGTCCTTCAATGCCAGCATCATCAAAGCATCGTTTCAACAGTGAAGTAATGAGGCCACACCCCCACGCCACAGGGATCATACTTATAATAATCCACCGAACCTAGAACGAGTCAATACCATTATCAACTCGTTGCCTTTATCTCAGTTTCCAGTCCACACCTCCACCAGAGGGATGTTTGTCATCTCTGTCATCCCTGTTCAACCCGAAGAAGTCCACTCTCAGCCGGCACGCCCCTTTTCTCCCCCCGGAGGTGGAATCAGAGACAATCATGGAGCCCCCCCTACAGAACACGCCACTGCTGATGGACACTTGGCTGGGATGGGGACTAAACCTGTGACCGGTTGGTTCCTCGGGTCGAGGAAGGAGTGATGGGAGTATGGATCGTCTGCCTCCTGCTGCCTGTGTTGTTATAAAACAGCTGTTTCGGGGCCTCTGGTGCCCACAGAGTAAAACCGGAGGAGGAAAACTGCTCATCTGCTCGGGGGGATGCAGGCGTCTGAGGAGCGTGGGTGCGTGTGTGAGTGTGTGTGTCTCCGTTTGTGTGTGCGTGAATGAGTCCTTGTGTGTGTGTGTGTGTGTGTGTACGTATGTGTGTGTGTGTGTGTGTACGTGTGTGTACGTGTGTGTGTGTGTGTGTGTGTGTGTGTGTGTGTGTGTGTGTGTGTGTGTGTGTGTGTGTGTGTTATAGAGAGAAATGTTCGGGTACCCATGGTGAAAACCACAGCTTAAAGTTAACCCTCTGCTCTGAACACTCGGAGGACGTGTTAAATGTTAAACAACGCCCTCTTTCACGGCCCAAACTAATCTGGAAACAGATCTATAAACAAAAAATATATTTTCAGATTTCTATCACAATCCTTTTGATGTTTTTAAAGTCCTTGTCATTTCCTCTAACGATATGAAACTACTCATTTGTGCTCAAACCACAGCTGCTGTCAAATTCAAATGAGAGCCTCAGCTTCATCACTGGAGTAAAACCTGATCATTATGTTCACACGGCCAGCTAATTTGAACCGAAACAAGAACATAACGTTCTTCAGATCCGTGGGGATAGAACGTGGGCCGTGGTTATCAGAGACAGAGATAAAAAGAAATAAAAGAAGATTATCTTACATCAGACCTCTTGGATTACAGGTGAAGCCAGAACTGCAAACTCTCACCTCAGAAATACTGAAGGAGTCATTTCTCTGAAACTGAAATGAAGCAAGAAGCTGGCATTATTGAAACAAACCAGAATCAGAACCACAAGAATTCGAAGAACGAATCTCATATACAAAATTATGACAATTGTCCATAAATAATCCTTATATGTTTTTTTGTCTATAAGAGATTCAAAGGGTTGGCTGTTGTGGTTAATGAATTCTCCAGTTGCTTAAACAATCCCTCCAATCACAGCGTTCCTGGTGGGGATGTAAAGAGGGCTGCCATCCCCCGGAGCCAGACAAGGAAAACACGGCCACAAAAGATAGAAACCACCGGGACACCGCTGCTGACGGCGTCATCGTCATATTGGTTTTCGTGTGTGCTTCATTGTTTTGCTGGTGAAATCCACAGGAATCCATATGGTGATTAAGTCAATTGATCGATTGGTTTTTTCAGCAGATTGTGCTACAGAAGGCCTTCTGTATGTGGGATCACACAACCGGAGTTAGCCTTTGATCCTCAAGCACATCAAACAACCTCAGCACCCATGACCCTGGAGCTGGCTCTCATTTGTCCTTCCTTAGACCCCTTTGGTAGGAACTAAGCCACTTAAAACCAGGAACGCCCAACAAGACCTGCAGGTCAGGAAATGCTCAGAACCAATCATCTAGCCATTATTATTTGGCCCTCGTCAAAGTTGCTCAGATTCTGATGCTTGACCATGTTTCCTGCTTCCAACACATCATCTTCGGATCAGAATGTCACCTTGCTGCCGAATACATTCCACCCACTGACAGGTGTCACAGGAACATCAATGTTATCTAGACCACACCTGTCGGTGGTTATAATGTTAAGACAAATCAGAGTAGAATAGTGCACACTAATTCTCTATTTCAAGTCAACAAGGTAAAGTGGGGCCCTCTATTCACACTCTGTGTTCTTTTTTAGTGTATTTATACACACCTGTGCAGCACCGATAGACGCAGAGAAGAACCAGTACCACCAGAAACCTCCGGGGGCAGCGCAGTCATTACTCACACAAGAAACAACAATTAAGAAAACCACTGTATAAACAGGGAAACACAGCCAAGCACGTTGTTAACGCTCTCACTCTTTATTAGTTTATTAAGTAAATCACCACAACCGTCTCTCCTGTCTGTAATTGGGTTTTATGGAAACCTTTGTCTCATCACCGCCACCTGGTGGTGTCCTCATATAAATGTAGAGGACCAATGTTAGAAAGTTGGCATTAAAGCAGACAATGTTTGAAATGGATGCATCTTTTTCCAGAAATGGATGGAGAATAAATTAGTCTCGTCCTTCCAGACAACTGGTTAAGGTCACTGAGGTCAAAGTTAACTTTGGATAAACTTTGAATGATCCTGACTTTGTGGAGATAATAGCTGTGATTCAAGCACTGGGCAGAGCGAGGAACGAGTGGGTGGCGTGTGTGTGATCACTCCCAGTGGGAGTTCCACTACTAGGTTAGAATTGCATTTATATTTTAGAGGCTCAGCTAGAATGACTGAGCAGAATCGGTGCGTCGCTCAGGGACGGCGGTTCTTCACAGACGCTCTGCCCACTCACACACGGATCCAACTCGTGACCTTGGAGTTTCAAAACAAATCTCTCGCCAGCAGCGAAGGTCGCTCTGATACCAGCAACACATTAGCTATTCCAAGACCCTAATGCAACACTGAGGGGGGGGGGGGGGGCTGGCATTGGTCCGTCACATCTTACACTTCATAATGTCTAAGTTTGGAAAGCACCTCATCGAAAACGCCCACATTATGAGAGAGCCATCCTCACCGTTGGAAGCGTGTTTTCTTTCCTCTGAATGAAGCATGTCTCTTTCAAATGAAGCTTTCATACCTAGCCTCATAGGTATGACTAGGCTGAATCAGAACCTCGCCTGCGCCCTGAGATTTCCCTGCTTCAATCACATGCACATTTCCCACCTCCTAAATACGTCTCAGAGTGGGAGGAAGGAAACTCTGAGCAGTGCCTTGCATTCTGAACGCGGGGGATAAGCGTGCATGTCAGCTTAGCGTCCACCCAGATCCGGTCTCTCTGTATTTCTGCTCTCCTTCGCTGTTCTGTCGGCGGCGGCGGCGGCTGGGGCGTACTGCGCTCTTCATAAGTTAGCTCACTTCCCTACTGTACTTCTGAGTGCACTCGAGCAAAGCCCATTTGGGACTGCTGGTTGCCATGGCACCAGCTCTGTCCCTCCCACAGGAACGGTGCTGGAGTGAGAGGAGTGGAGTGTGTGACGGGAGAAGTCGGGCCATGAGAAAGTTCAGTGCAGGCTTTGAATCTAAAACACAGCCAGTCTAAATTTAGGAAGCCGGGCCGGGATGCAGGGAGGAGAAAATACGATGAACTTTGCCGCATTTTCCCTTTTTTAGGACGGCTGTTTCATGGTATTCCAAGAAGAATTGGGTTCACTGGCAGAACCCCCGTGGGAATGTCAGGAATGAAGGGAATGTAGTGATGCAGAACAGGAAGAACCGTCTGTGACGACGGCTTGGGTTATTTGCATCGTTAATGTGAACACGCTTCGCTTCCTATTCCCAGGGAGAGTGAGAGAGCCCGGTGCAAAGCAGCGGGTAACAAACCCGTCTCTGTTGGAGTCCATTCCCTTCATATGGTTCACGTCGGTTCTCTCTCCCAAACACAGCTCTGGGACTGACGGAGTCTCTAAACTGTCAGAGGACCAAACCACGTCTCTGCCCTCATTCTCACTGTCGGATCGTCTTACAAAAAGTGTGCCAATTTGCATGAAACAAGCTGAAATAGGATTTAGGAGTAGTTTATATAAAAACTACAAGTTCTTGCATCTATACAAACATTTAGTTCTAAAGGGGGAAACAAGTGACAGATGTAAGAAAATACAGCAGCCTGCAGAATCTTGAAGTAGTTCTATTTGTCTTCCTCTTTTTCTGACCTCATACGTATTTGGCTAATGTACGTATGTATGTAAAATAAAAAACAATGCTAATAAACAACTTGCAATATTAATATGCTAATGAGTAATAATGCAAAAATGAAATGCCACACCGGTGTTATGTTTCCCATTTTGCGAGTATTAAGTCAGAAATGACGAATGATAATTGAATAGGCCAACATCTCAGGGGACGCAGTCTGTCACGTTTGCAGCATCATGGTGGCAGTGAAGGCTGGTGGTACCAAAAATCAAAAGATCTCTGCGGAGTCACCACATCAACAAATCCCCTCAAATCCGGGACACACTCGGCCTCAGGACCTTCATGACCTAGATGACTACACACAGCACGACTGAGCTTGTGAAGATGCTGACATCATCACTTTAACCACCGTCGTTAACTGCAGAGACAAACGTTTAAGTGATGCATGAGAAGTAAGAAGTATAATGTGGTACAAATGCTGGACACAGCATCAGCTCAGGGTCAGAAGACCGAGAGGCTGCATTCACAGCACAGGAGATGAAAATGTTTTTAAGGCCATCTCCTGGTTCTACTCCACCTCCAAACCCAGAGACACCCGGGAGTAATATAAAGGTAAACCTTGGCTGAAATAAACACAGATACGTCTAAAAACCAGCCGTCAGCATGATCGGAGAGCTACGAGAAGGCTTCCTCCATCGCCACAGCGTCTGCTGCCGTCCCAAAGTGTGACGTTTAGAGAATCTAAACTCTGATAGGCTTTGCATCGTTGGCCCTCTCCGAAATCTGAGCCAAGCATCACAAGTAACGTGAATTTGCTTCATTCACGTCACTCAGCATCAATGTTCTCACGTCTACTTTTTCTGGACTTTTCACGTAAACTTCATGTCAAACTCAGTATTTGAAGGCGGCGTTAGAAGAACAAACGGACCGGCTCTCAAAGAGGAAGAAGGACCCGCAGCATTTAGGATGATCAACAAATGATTTAAAGAGTAGATCAGTAGATCAAAACACTGAAACCAACAGAAGCTACGAGTGTCACACACACAATTGGCAAAACCTCGATCCGGCAACAAACAATCAAACAATTAACCACAGAGACGAGCAGAGAGGAAACCAGAACCAAGTCAGCCCGAGGATCAGGCTTCCCTTTCCAGGAAACAAGACATCAGCAGAGAGCAAAGCCTCTACTGACGGGCCAGAGTCGGCTGAGGCCTCCAAGTCGTGGGAAAACAGTCGGGACACATTTTTGGTTACCGTCTGAGGCCAGACTGCCCAACAGGTTCTGAAGAAAGACGACAAGACAAAAACAGACACAGCCACACTGAACCAACCAGCGATCCGCCGCAGCCAGGCGAAACACAAAACTGTCGCTCGGGTCTCAACTCACCGTGTGGTACCCCCGGCCTACGGGTGGCTTTCCAGTGGGGTATGGGTCCACCGTGTCAATGATGGTCTGCCTCTCTCCTTTCTGGTTGATCTTCCGAAAGCGTCGCCGAGACTGTCTGTGCGAGGCTTGTCGCTGAAAGTACTCCTCATTTTCATCCATATAGTCCACCTGGAGATGACAGCGAGGGAGAGAGACGGTGAGAAGCTGGAGTCTTCATCTTCCTTCACGTCCCCCCCAAAAAGAAAAACACCAACACGCACACTCACAACACAAACCCCGCCTCCTACACTTCATCTCCCATTCCTCTACTTCTGCCTCCTCCTCCTCCTCCTCCTTGCTTCCCGCCTCTCTCATTGTGTATATATAGAAGTGTGTGTGGGCTGCAGGGTGAACGTCTACGTCAAAGAGCTCTCACTCCACAGAAGCGAGGGAGAGAGACAGAAACAGGGGTGAGGGAGGGAGATGAAGATGGGGGGTGGGTTGATTCACAGACGGAGATAAACAGAGATGGGGTCTGATGGAGTGACAGACTAGCAGATGAAGTAGACGCCTTTAGCCACAATCAAATCATATATCACAGCACTATAAAACCCCTGTATCCATTTTGTGTGAAATAAGACCAGAATAAAAGTTCTTCTGAGTGGAAACGGGCCCAGAACCACTCTAAAAATACAAAATGATTATGTTAGGTTTTCCTCTTTTTTAGAACCATTCCTCCTCCTCCTCCTCCTCTTCCCTCTCTCGCTGCTTTGACTGCGGCTTTGCATTTCAGAGGACTCAGCCTTTGGGATTACACCGTTAAAATCTCCTCGTGCTGTACCAGCGGCTGCCATGACAACAGCGGGGGAGCTGTGTGCGGCGCGTGAGAGCCGTGTGCGGTTGTGTCTGATTGTGAGTGCGCACATGCATGTTCATTTCTTTGATGTAGTAAATATCTATTCTCCTTCTTGTAACCGCATGTCTGCGTCTTGTGTCTGAGGGGGTTCAGCCCCTTGTGTTCCAGCAGCAGTAATTAGAGGCCGGCTTGGCACCTACTGCAGTAAAGAGGCCGGAGAGCGTCTGCAGCAGCGAGTGGAGCAGAGGCTATCATTAGTGGGGGGCATGTGAGCAGCTAATAGAGGCTCAGTTGCCCCCGATCTATGATGCACATGATAATTAGAGCCGGTGGCAGTGAGCTCAGCGGAGAGCAGGGCGCCGTGACTGCAGCTCAACGACATCATCAAGACACATGGTCATATTTGATGTTGTCAAAGGTGATGAGGAAGGAGGGGAGTGTGTGGTTGTATGTGAGACCTACGTTTTCTCTTAACTTTATTCTGTCCATAGTAGCTCAAATATCTGGAAGGTCTTCACTGCTGATCCACACAAAGTTGTCAAAACCAAAACCTACTTCTTCCAGCTTTGTTCCAGTTTCTCACAGAATGACTTTCCTGTTTCAGGATGACGTTAAGGGGCCGATTACAACATAACGGTTTTCACATAACGCACTAACCTTCTGTTGTTGGTCCTTGTTGTTGCTCTTTCGTTTACAAAGCAACACTGTTTTTAGGATGGGGAAATTAAAACCTCTGAAAATGGGTTCCAGAGTGTAATCTACAGAAAACGCCAACATTCCCATCGACTGTGGAAACTGGCATAAGAAAATTTGTATGAAAACGGTGACATCATAGCTGTACTCAACTAATGGCAAGAATTGAGCCAAATAACAACAACAAATAAATGTTGATAGTAAAGTTGTACGGTAAAGGTTCATCTCAATCCTTTGGTTTATCTAGAAGATAATAGTTTCAGATTCTGATCGGAGGGTTCTTCTCTGAGGCTTCTTGAGTTCTGTTAGAGGTGGGGGTCTCAGCGTCTTAAGTGTCCCCTCCCATACCCAATCAAAGGTTGTCACAATCAGGTAAGAGATTCATCATTAGGAAAGATAAAAACTTAAACAAATTTTAAGTAAAAATTTTAAACATTTTCTATGTCCGGCCTCTTGAGGGATTTTCTGCCATTCTTCTGTCATTTGACATTAAACTGTTTTAACGTTTTGGACTGTTGGGACAAAATAAACATACAGTCATTTTGGAAACTGCAAACAGCATTATCACTATTTTCTGACTTTTTGCTGAAGTGGATGACGAGTCACCTTTAATTTTTAGCGGCAGCTTCAGCAGACAGTCGTGTATGAACTACAGGTGGGGCTCCAGCAGCAGGAGAAAACGTTAAAGGGAATCTCCGGTCCAGTTCCGACCCATCTCTCCAGATCTGCTTTGCTCTTACGTTGCTGCCCGGACACCAAATTGAATGTTTGGTGTCCGGGCAGCAACCGCCTCATTTGTGGACTTTGGTTTCCAGTCTGCTGCCTCTCTTTATGTGCAAAATCATCAGAAAACGTCACGTGTTCTGATGGTCGGGCCTCAGAGGACTTCTGTCCAACAGATGATTGCATTGAGCTGCGGCTCCTACTTCGGTGCTCCTCCGAGACGGCACTGATTCGCAAACGTTTGATTTTCCGCAAAACTGGGTCAGAGTTTCTGCCAGGCTCTGACTCGGGGAGCCCCACATGTACTGGACTCCAGCAAAGTTAAATACAGGCAACACTTGAACGCGAAATGAAATATGAATGGGAGGCAGTGACACGTGTCTGACCCTGGAGAGAGTGAAGAATGAGACTCACCACAATCATCTCTGAAGGTTCCAGGACGATGCACTCACATCCACGTCGTAGGCTGCCCGCTGATCGCTTCCCAAAGCTGGACAGGAAACAAACATTGATTAGACAACAGTTAACAGGTCAGAATGTCCCTCCTTTCCCTCTTTAGCTGCTTCGCTGTATTTCTGACTCTTAACGCTCCCTGACTGATGAAGAGCTCCAGGCGAAGACGAGAGTCGTTTTACAGGAAACCCAATATTCACATATGCAGCACGGAACCTCTGCGTGAAACGTAGAACAGAGCCGCATTGAATGGACAGTTCCTCCTTTCAGCCGTGCCCCTTCCCCACTGAGAGGAAACAACCGCCTCTGGAAAAGTCCACTTTCACTACGTCACAGTTTGTACAGTATGCTCCTGATGAGGGGTCCAGGACTACTAGCAGCAACAGGGACGTAAATGTCTCCCTTCAGGGTGACGGCCTCGGAAATACGGAGCATGAGGAGATCCAAAATTTAGGCCTGATGAAGAATGCAGCCTTTGTTCTGAACCCAATCTTGACTCAGACACAAGGACTCAGTTGTCTCTTACTTCCAACATTTTGTGTCTTGAGAAAGTGAGCAAGATGTTGCTGGTTTGTATAGCTTGTGTGCTGGTTAGGTTGTAAGATAAGCGGTTCTGCTCGGTGCCGTCCGTGGTAGACAACAACCAGGTGAAGCTCCAGATCCCCAAGACCCGTCAGTGAAGGCGGACCTTCAGGGTCACTACATCACAAACCATCAAATGAGTTCATCCTAGAGTCTTTGTCGGCGTTCAAACACGTGTTTAGTCATTTCCTCGTGGCTTTCCTGCTTCATGAAAATCCAGCGACCGGTTCAGACAACAGAAGAACCCAGGAACAAGACGGGTCCGGCCGGGCTGAGATCGTGACGAGCACCGCTTTGACTGAAATAACGTGTTTGATTGATGGACAGCGTGCGTAAAACGAATCAATTATTCAGAATTGATTCAGTGACTCATTATTTCAGATTTAGGACATCCTGACGTAGAAATGTTAAAAAGGAGTGATATCTTTAGTCTCCTGTGATTTTACGAAACAATTTAAGACGTCAAGGCGGCATCCCAGAACTTCAAAATGATCATAAATTCATACAACTGATTGTGTAACTGAGAAACAAAAACAAGCTTTAATAAATATGAAATAACAATAGCCGGTTGAACCCTAATGATCGTATTTATATAAGCTTTATTCTTCAATTAGAATTAAATTTACGTAGTTTACTATTATCTATATTTGTTTTTTTTCATATTTCATTTCATTGATGCAAACGATAAAGTATTAGGTGACAAATAAAAATATTTCTTGATATTTTACATTGATGAACTAATACAATGGACTTAAATAAAACAATAAGTGCAGGCTGCTCGTCTTCGTTTCTCTCTTCATTCTCGGCCCAGCAGACTCCTTAAACCATCTACGCGTGGCGGCGTCGTCCTCAGAGCCGACGGAGGAGCGAGCCGCGGGTGACGGCTTCCTGCGCTGAGGCTAAAGAGGCGGAGCTTCCATCACTCTCAGCGACAGGTTTCGACCTCAGACGCAGCGCCGCCTGTAGGATCTGAGGCCCGGGGCTTGTGGGTAACATGTGGCTACAGCTTGGTCACCCTGGAAAATGAATACCTTCCAGCTGCTGAGAACTCCTGATGCCACTTTGTAAAAGAGCAAATAATGATTTTGTGTTGCCTTTTATTTTTCCAAAAAAAGATTTAGCTTGCTTTGCTTTTCTCTTTCTGCTGCCTTTCAGAGACGAGCCTTTGTTGGGTTTTGTGTCTTTCCCTCCTTTGTCAGCCGTTCTGTTGTTTTTCTGTCGGTGCTGCAGTTCTACTTGACTAATTTGTCAACTTTGTTGATGCCTCTTGAACAACAGCTCGCCAAATAACTTCATATGTTGGACGGTTGACTTATGCAGAGCAGAGTAACTCAAAGAGGGACGGCGGGCCCAGAGTGGGTGATAGGTGTCAGGAGTTACTGCTGATGGCCTCCACTGAGCTTTACTTTAATAGGCTTAAGCTAGGCTCGTGTTCCCGTCATGAACAAACCCACAATTCCTCTACATGGTCCAACAGAGCCTCAGTATGGAGGGCTCCTTCATTCTCACGAGAAGACAAACTCTGTCATTCCTTTATTTTTGCAGAGCTGATTTGTCCGCTGGTCAGCGGCTCAAGAGAGGTTTCGATCTGGTGTTACAGACATCAGGACTTGATACCAGCCCGACCCTGTTGGACCATCCTTGTGTGGCTCAACCCTGGAAGGTGGAGTAATGAGGGTTAAATGACGTGTTCAAGTTCTTCCACTACTTTGTCAACATAAGTAATCCAATTCACCATTTGGAAGGAGGCAACGTGAGATCTTAAAGGAGGGATTATGGACGAGGAGAAGGAGAGGGTGGGTCGCCTCCCTAACATGAAGTGTCTTGTTTAGAGACTGAAGCCTGCACTATGTCGAGTTCTGAGCAAATATAAACCTCCGGTGCCTCCGGTGTGGGTGGATGTACATTAGGCAGCAGATATAATGTGTCAAAAACAATGCAAACAAACTTCTGATTCTCAACACTGCGCCTGGTTTTGCACTGGGTTGTGGGTATTTTATGGCTATCAGCTGTAGCTGCCTCATGTCCATACGTGATCATGTTTGGCTTCTGCACACACCTGGTACACATTGAGTGGGTGATCCCTCCTAAAGAAGTCTTTATGAGTCTACGGTGGGGAGCTTTTGGAAATTGGGGGTGAAAATTGAACATTCTGAGAAGGGGGACGTTAATCGTCTCTTGGATGATTGTTCCATTGTGCATGAGAGCAGAAAAAACATTATCACCATCTGCATCAGACAGTCTGTGATGAAAGCTAACGCAATAATCTGGCTGGAAGTCAGCTGATGCTGCATAAAATATAATATATATATATCAAAGCTGCTTCAAACCACAGCAGAGGAACAATGACGGAGAAACCGTGTGGAGAGCTTATTCCTTATTTTCACACATATTCTCACAATAGGACAAAGGTTGCATAGATATTTACAGATTTACAGATGTTTGGACTCCGTACCCGGCCCTGATCCTAGCGAAACCCCCTGGTTGGCCATACCAAGGGAGTTGTAGATTGGACCAGCCATTGAATAGGAGTCCTTGAATGACTCAATCAGTCATGTCCCTCAATTACTTATGAACATTTCCATCATTTTTCAGGAGGGAGATTCTGCCGGAAACTAGCTGAAATAAGTGTAGAGATTAGATTTACAGATAAAGAGTGCGGCACGGACATCCGGAAAAAGCTCAGAGTCGAGCCACTGATCCATCACGACGAAAGGCGTTGGGGCATCTGATTGAGAATGCTTACAGAGAATACAACACCCAAGAGGGACGAGACCCAAAGGTGCAGAGCCAGAACCTGCTGAAGGGTTAAAGTATCATCTGTCTGGAACACGTGGATTGGAAAGGAATGGTTTAGTTTTTAATGAATTGTATATTTCTTCACTGGAATTATTTTTTAAATGTACAGATATATACGGTGTAGATCCACGGCAACAAGTGGAGGTTCAGGTCGGTGCTTTCCTTTCAGATAAGTGCAGCGTATGTTGGCTGCTCACCTTACAGATCCACATAAAAGGATAAAAATGAAATATGACAGACGCTTGAGCAGGTATGTAACTCAAAGCAGAGCCGAGCGCCGAGCAAAGGTTATCCATGCCAGTGCTGCTGTACGATGCTGCAGCTGTTCTGCATTCTGCTTCAGGACTTCATGAACCAGTGTAGAGCCAACTATTCCACATCTCGACAAGCGGATTATGCCCAGCAAAAAGCCTTTAAAAGTACAAGTGAAACCTGCAGTGCAGGAATACATGAGGACGTAGCACAGATATGGGTCCAAACAACCCTTAAAATACCAAAAGGGGAACCAGAAACTGTCAAATCAACAACTATGCAATTGAAGAAATTCCATGACATGACCCCCTGAATCATTTCCTCTTCCAGGTTCACATGAAATCTAAGTCGCAAATTTAGACTGAATACATAAGAGCCTGAAACCAAAACAAACGGACTAGGAGCCTCATGTCAACCAAAGATACTACCCAATGTAAAAAAATATATATTCAACTGAAATAATGCCATAAAATTGATTTTAAAAACTGTGAGTACGCCGCAGACAGTGACGAGCTCTAGTAATCTTCATCTCTAGGCCACACAAATCAGGCATTAACCCTGGTTCTGACCATCAGTGGGTAAGGAGGCGAGTAAAAACATCTCAAGTCTTATCCAACATGACAGAGATATCCTTGTTTTAGAGCTCGAGTTGAAGTTTAAACTTAGTTACCTTCAACAAATAAAGCAACTTTCTGTTACAGACCCTTCCAAAGGTGAGTACAGGTACCTGAGTTTCTACCTGACAAGATCATACAAAAATCTCCTCTACTGAAGTGTTTAACAGTACTTACCCACTACATCCATGTTCCACCTTCTACTCCATCACACCTGTCTGATCTTTGTAGTTACTAGTTACTTTTCAGTTTTTTTATAATCCTCCATTCCAGCGGATCCCCTAACGTTCTGTCTTTGAACCTTTGTGACAAGCTGAAGGTGCATCTCATCTTGGATTATGTGGAAAAATCTCTGTCACAAAGCTGAGATCTGACCCGTTAAATGAAACTACTGGACAGAACAAAAGTAGTGAACATGACCCATCATCTAGAGCAGTGACAGAAGCCCCCACATGCATGCAACAGTCAGATCAATCCAGAAAATACCTGTTCTGTAGTAAAATGCTGAGTGAGTTTAGATATTTTCAGTTTGGTTGAATACTTGTTAATGTGGTTCTGGCTTCATCAAAGGCTTTCTCTTCCATCAGACCCATAATATGAGCTCATTCCAGACAAGGTGCCCCCAACCCACCTCAGTGGCCTCAATGTCCCCCGTTACACAACAGGCCCGGGCGTCTGGAATGTCGGCCCACATGCATCAGCGGACTTTCACCCTGCAGACCCTGCAGCCCACCACCAGACCGCCACCTTCTGCTGTCGGACTGAACCGCTGCCCACACCGATCAGCACCCCCGTCTGAGCCGGAGGAGGAAGGTCCAGGGGGGCTCCTCGCTCTTTTAACTGAGTAAATGGTGGGAGGACCCTCCGGACAAAGTTTAAACTCTGTGGACTTTAGACCCGGCACAGAAGGAGGGAAGAACGGGTCAGAGGGAGAAGAGAAACACAACAACATTGGGGCTTGACAGGTCCAAGAACGTCCTCAGACCCGTCTGTGATCCTCTCTCCTCGCCTCCACCTCCAAACGTAAACAGAATTCCATAGAGTAAAAAGGTGGCAGCAGCACAGACAAACACAGACCTCCGCCCCACCGCTCCTAGAGTAGAGGCTGAGTCCGCCGCCAAACAGGTGCCATCGACTTCTGACTTTTGGTCCCCGATATTCAACCTGGCCATCATAACGGAAAGAAAAAGAACTGACTTGAGATGACGATGTCTAGTGTAGAGGGCGACTAACCTCTCCAAACTTTTCCAACACATCCGTCAATCATCGACGCGTCTATCATCCATTCTTTCTTAACACGCCGCCCCGCAGCAGGAGCACCGGCTTTGTTTTGGTTTCAAAGTTGCCAGCAGTCTTGTATAACGCCCCGAGCGTGAAGAACACACAGCCCTTCTACTGGCAGCACACGCCGTACGCCGACAAATCCAAAATAACATCAAAGGCCTGCTTCGCATTCCAGAGTTGAAGGTTTTATTGCACCCGGCTCCCGTTTCAGGGACGAGTCAGGCGTTCAGACGGGGAATCGAGTCAGCGCGCTGGCAAGTCACGCACAGTAACTTGCCCGATGGAGTCGGACACTCACCACCGACGCTCCAAATTCCCCCCAGAGTGACACAACCACCTGATAAGATGAGGGGGTCGCTCCTTCTGGAACCTCCCCCGCCGTTAGTCCACAGTCGCTCCGGCAAGCATGTTCACATCCAGACACTTGGTTTAGACTGCGGCATATCGTCCTGCGCACACGCCACTGCTCCTGTCTGAGATCT